>DWHK01001978.1:0-10443 GCA_018247855.1 Graphium androcles
GCGTTTAACAATCTTGACATTCTTAGTTTCACCAGTTTCTGTTTTAACTTGTTCCACTTTTACTTCCTGTGGTTCCTCTTCAATATAGGTAGCTGTTTGAGGTTCAATCAATTCGTCGAATGGATTAGTTGTTTCCTCTAGAATTTTCTCTTTTTTGTGTACTGTTGTGACTGGTTGTTCGTTATCTTTTTGTATAGTAGTTATATGAGTTTTTTTCTCTTCGAGACCTACCTCCTTTTTAATTAAGTGGTTTGTTATTTTCTTTTGCTTTGGCTTACCATCATTCATGGGCTCTTCTGCGACTAATGTTTCTTCGGGAAGCTCAATTACGTCACCTTTTTGTGTTTCTTTATGAACTGTAATACTGGTACTTGGTTCTGCACCTGCTTTTTCCCCTAACGTTACTTCGCTTACTTCCTGCTTGGGGCCTTTTCGCTTCTTTGTAATGTGTTTTTCAGTCTTGACTTCTAGAATTTCACCAGTTTCTGTTTTCATTTGTTCCACTTTAACTTCTTCAGGTTCTTCTTTTATTAAAGTGGGTTTATGAGGGTTTGGTAATTCATCGAGTGGAGTGATTATGTCTTGATTTATTTCCTCTGTTTTGTGTATTTTTGTCACTGGTTGATCGTTGCCTTCTTGTGTTGTGGTAATGTGTGTTGTTTCCAGTTTAGGACCTACCTTTTTTTTAATAACGCGTTTAATTATTTTCTTTTGCTTAGGCTTACCGTCATCCGAAGTTACATCTTCGACTATTGTTTCCTCTGGAAGCTCGACAATATCTTCTTTTTCATTGGGCTTTTCCTCGCGAACCGTAACACTGGTAATTGGTTCATCACCTTCTTTTTCCACTGTCGTGATCTCAGTGACTTCCTGCTTTGAATCTCGACGCGTTTTCATTGTACGTTTTACAGTCGTCAATTTTTTGACTTCACCAGATGCTGTTGTCTCATGATCCGCTTTAGCTGTTTCCTTTTCTTCTTCCACTGGCCGATCTATAAAGTCTTCAAACGATGTTTTCTTCCCTTCAAATTCTTGTTCTGGTTTTTGTACTATTCTAACTAGCTGTTCTCTGCTTTCTTGTGTGGTTTCTATCTCGGGGCCTAATTTACCGTCATCTAAATACAATTTTTCTTCCTCTTGTTCACTTATTTTAACCGTTTCATTTTCTGTTTCATCTTTGAGTTTGTTTAGAACGAGAATCTTTTCCCATTCATTTTCATCTTTTATTTCTTCAATATCGACGCGGGATCTTAATTTTGGTATTTGGTATGTTTCCTCAGGTAATTCAATGGTGCTTTTTTCTGTTCCTGTTTCTATTTGTATTTCGTCTCCTTCATATTCTTCTATCTGTACATTATGATCAATTTCCTGGCAATATTGTTTCTGCTCATCGTCATCTAAGCTTTCTTCTATTACAACGTCTCCTTCAGTATAGTTTTCCTTGTTTTTACTTTGTCGTTTTCTTAATATAGTTCGTTTAGTTTTTACTTGTATTGGTTCTCCATTTCCAGGCGCTTGGACGAATTTTGTAATTATCTCTTCAGTTTCTTCTACATCAGATGTTTTTGGAGAATCTTTGTAAATAACAGGCCGTTCTAAAAGAACGCAAAAAAAATAAGATTTATTATTGTGTTAAAAAATATATCGTGGTTTTTAATTCATTTTTAAGGTAAATGAAGCTATTTTATAAGTTTAATATACTTACATACTTAGATCGTATAAAGTTATACTAGCTGCTTTTCTTAGTATTTAAAGTTTAGAAAAAGAAAAAAATTATCATGTGTGATTCATTACATCGTGAAATGTTCATTTAAATGTAAATAATATAAAAATATAGCATGAATTTTCTTACCGTTTATATATACATCTTGTTGTGTAATATTTTGATACTCTTTATCAGATATTGTAAAGTTTGTTCTAATTGCCCCAGAATATGTTCCTGGATAAGTCGATAACTGTTCATCTGAGATTCGCTCCGTAACTTCTAGTTCATTACACAATGTAAGTATTTTTTTAGGCAAGCCTTTTTCAGATTCACTAACTTTAAATGGAGATTCAGCTTGAAGACTCAGGGTATCTGTTACAATTAAGGGTGATAAGCTTGTAGTCTTCGTTGAAGTGATGTGAGTATGTGTTTGAGGTGTAATAAATTCATCCGCTTGCATTTCGGTTAAATTTTCTGTGCATTGTAAGTGTGTTAATGTTGTAAAATTGCTATCAGCTGTAACTGACTTAATAACATTGGAGTCAAACTTTTCTTGAAAATCTTCTCCTGTCACATCGTATACATTTACGCCTTCGTTTGTATCTATAGTACATGATGCTTTTAATGGTTTCATTGGCTGTTCGAAATTTTGGTCGATTACATTTTCATGCAACATAACGTCCATTTGCTTTAATGGCTCTGATTTGACAGTACTTAAAGTAATGCTTTCTTCCCTTACGTCATTATTAACATTTAATTTTTTTTCAACTTCACCTAACACAACTTCAGTGAGCTCAACAGATATTACTCCAATAACTTCTTCGTTTATTTTATTTGGGGTACTAATAAAGTGTGTATTAATATTTTGTGGCCTTTCATGCACAGTATTTTCTATAACAGAGTAAGTTTTATGCGTCTCTATGTCAATATTTACATTAATAATTTCAGGTTTCGGGAATTCAGATATTTCAGATACATTCTCTAAAGCATCATTCTTAGTATTAGTAACTCCTTTAAGATTTAATTGTTTTATTTCTGCCTTCTCACTGGTATCTTTCTGTAAGGCATGGAGAGGAAGGACATTCTCATTCAGAATAACTTCAGTTTGTTCAATAGATTTGAGATCTAACAGTTGTCGGTCTATCGTTGTAGATTCTTTTTTCTTGACTTCTAGTATGTCGGATGTTTCCAAAGATGCACATTCAGCTGTAGTATAGCTTTTGCTAAGTTGTAGCTCATATTCAACATTATGTTCTAAACATTTTTCCTCTAACAAGTTATTAACATTTTCAATAATCTCTGGACAAATGTTTACCACTTCTTTCATAGGTACTTGGACTTGTTTAGCATTTTTATGACTTAAATGAACAGGCAACATTGATTCAGGATTTTCTTGCAGCAACAATTCTTGTGACTCTGTACATTCTAATTCATTGATACTAGGAGTAATTTTTACCTGTTCCGGTTTGTATTTAATATTCATTGGAACATAGTTATCCAGAATTTGCTGTTGTTCACTACTTAAACCTTCTGAGAGTATTTGCGACTTTTGAACGCTTTCATATTGTGGTATTCCATTTTTATAAAGAAGTGATTGATCTTCTAGTATAGTTGTTTCTGATGTAGTTATGTGGTCAATAGCTGCTACACCCAACCGCTGTTTGTCACTGGAAGGGATCTTTTCGATCTTCAAGCTAGCTTCTTTCTCTCGTGTGTCAATATCTGCTATCGTTATATGATGTTGGGCATCAATTTGAACATCTATTTGTTCCTGTTTGGGCAATTCTTTTTTGTAAAACTTGTCACCAAATTCTTTTGGTATCACTTCTTGCACTTGCAATGATGAATGAGTTTCATAATGTTGTTTAATATCTTTTGGATGATCTAGTGGGAAGTGTTCTGTGATATGTTCTTTCTCATTAATTTCAACCTCGGAAACAGTAACATGCTGTGCCGTTTCCATATTATGTGAGACAAGACTAATCTTTCCAGGCGTTTCTTCGTTTAAACTAATTCCTTTTTCCAGTAATACCACTTCTGAAACATTTACACTATCATTTAATAAGAAATTCGTTGAAGGGTAAGTTCCTTTCCCCAGTTCACTTATTATTAATTCTTCTTGAATTTCCTCCGGTTGAATATCGTTTATTAAAAGTGGTTTTAGTGATTCAACGCTCATTTTATTTATTTCTTTAAATGGTAAGTCAGGACTTTCCATGATTTCTTCTGATTCACTTAATTGTAACATCTCTACATTTAAGTGTTTTAGTGTTTCTACTTGAATATTATTCGTAGACATTTTCGGAATGTTATTAAGTTTTAACATTTCTTCCGATTCTACCAAAACATTTTCGGTAACGTTTAAATAATCGATTGGTTTAACAACTAGACCTGCATGTTTTATGTTATGATCTTTAGGTTTAGGTAAATCTTTTTCTTTTTCGTTTACACTTAGTTCACTAATATTTAGACTAGGGTGAGGCAAGATATCAACATGTGTAGTGGCTATATTTTTCAATTCTTCATTACTGTCTTTTGAAAAGGACAAACCTGTCTCTGATGTCACTATTTCGGTTACATCAACAGATCTCATACCTTCTACGACACTTTTAGTTCTTTTCTCTGACAAATTTTCTTGTGGTAATGATGCCTCTACTTCTCCAATAAATTGCTCGGTATTTAGCGTGGCTTCTTGAAATTCATATGTTGAACTGGCTTTTGCGAATTCTTTATGCTGAATTTGTAGATCCGTACTAGCTTGAGACGATAATACTTCAATGTTTTGTAAATGTTGTTCTTCATTTACAACAGTATTGGCAGTAGTGCCTTGAACTTTAGCTATCATATGAATATCCTTTTCTTTTTCGTTGGCCTGTATTTCAATAACTTCTTTGGCTACCGATTCTGTTACTGTTTCTATAGCTTGAAATTCTAATTTTTTTTCTTCAAATGACATGTCAGCTTCTTTATCTCTACAAATAACTTCCAGTCCTTGAACTTGTTCTTGGATTTGATCATATGCTACTGTAGCTTGAAATTTATTAGGAATGATATTAGTTAATTTATCTGCTATATTTGACGTTATTGTCTCTGTATTAATAGCAGACTTTAAAAGTACATAATCGACGGTAAAGTTTTTAGTTCCTGCCACAGAAGGAAAATCAACGTCTTTTTCCTTATCTTCTGCAACAACTGAACTCATTATTATTGCTTGGGATTCTGTGAAGTCCAGTGTTGCATTTGATTTTTGATTTTGCACTTTCTGTAAAACATTTTCTTTCTCTGCGACAATAGTTTCTGTTTTTTCTCCTACATTTAGTGATTCGGTGGTGACATTTGTTTTATGGGAGCTTATTTTGGGTTCCGAAATGGTTTCTGTTACATGGCTGACTAAAGTTTCTTCCACTTTAGCAGCTTTTCCATATATGTCTATATTAGGAAGAGCTTGTTTATATGGTATTTCAAAGACGTCTGTATTTTTTAAATTATCCGAATGAGATAAAATTTCGGAAGTTTGAAGACCATGTTTCTCAATAATAGAATAGTCTGCAATTTGCGTTTCTGGGACTAAGGGAATCGATAACTTCATTTCATTTTCAACTGATATATTCTCACCACACTGCGGAACTTGCAGCGCTGATATAGTTATAGAAGTTTGTTTTAAGCAAGGCTTAATGTGTTCTAAAGGTCCTTCAGCTCCATGAACTGTTATTTCCTGTTGAGAAATTACCTCTATAGGAATTCTATCCTGCTTTGCCTTGACTGAAGATTCAATTTTTTCATTTTCCATGTTTACTGTTTTTATTTCAGAACTCAATTCTTGAACAACAACTGCTTCGTTTGTACCAAAGTTTAAGAGAGCTTCAAACATTGATGGTTTTTGTGTTTTCAATGGACTCTCTTTTTCTATACAATCGGTGGTACTAACTACCATTTCCTTAAAATATACATTATCAATTGTTGCACGTCTTGATTTATCGCTTATTGGCAACTGTTCAGTTAATCCGACCGCATTCTCAGCAACCAATTCAGATGACATAGCAACTGGATGGCCAGTAATATCGGTACTTGCTACAAAACGTTCTAATGATTGTTCTCTCTGATACACTCCTTCTTTTTCATGTTGTAATGTTTCAGTTATAGAAAGAGATTCTTGCGGAGCAACTACCTCCGTATCAAGAAACTTAACATCAGGTGTATACTTTTCTTCTAATGGTTTTTGTGTATCTAACACGTTGCTTTCGCTAATTTGTACTTGTGTAAAAGTATTTGAAGTAATTTGAGCTTCCTTGTAGTGAAGTTTTTCAGAATTAATTATATCTAATGCATGTGACGGATTCAACTCTGATATTAAAGGTACTCGGTGATCTATGTTAACTTCAACTGTGGCAAATTTAGTGTTTTCATGTTGTTGTGCGTCAAAATATTCTTCATTAAAAGCTGAAATTGTTTCAGTAATACTTAAACCTTCGTTACTTATTAAACTGGCGTTAGCTTTTCTTTGGGGTAATTCATTTTTGTTAAGCATTTGTATTTGTTCTTGGGTAGTAGTTTGCAGAACCGTTATTTCTTTGTGTAAGCTTTGTTCAGGTGAAACTTGTTCTACAATGTCGTTTACCTTTGTTATAAAATCTATTTGATCCGCTGATGTAATTTCTTGCGATATAGGAGTTGTTAACGAATGCGATGTTGAAAACTTAGCATGTAAAATGTCAGGGGATATTTTAGTATGTAATGAAGATTCACATTCAGAAATTTGTGTTTCTGTGACTGATAAGGGTAAATTAGGAATTACATCGGAAAACAGTTTTTTGGTAATGGGTATATTTTGTAAATCTCGAGGAACTTCTTTTTCATGTACTGAGGGAATTGATATAACTTTTGCATTTTCGGTCAACATACTTTCTATAGCAGCTTCATCACTTAATCTTTTAGCTGAGGGGAGTTCCTTTACTGTAGAAATATGTAACGTCTCTGATGTTACGAATGCCTGTAAAGATTTGACATCCATATCGGCCACTGCAACGGGTTTTTCCTGTCTTAGCATTAGGTCTTCTTCTTTCTCATTTACATATATTTCTTCAACAATGTTTTTGTCTAATGTAGATATCGAAATATTGGCACATGTACTGGGTAAAGATGTGGATTCTTCTAAGCCCTTTTCTGAATCAATAACATTAGTTTCTGAATGAAATTTATGCCTGTGTTCATTGAATTCAATGCTTGCTTTTTTACTTATAAACCTTTCAGCAGGTATTTCAGATTCTTTAATATGCGAAACTGTTATCAAGTTATCCAGACCAGAGAATAATATCAAGTCTTTGTCTACGGTTACCTTAAGGGGTTCTTGAGATGTAGGTAATTCTTCTTCTTTTTCATGTAAATCACTAACAGAAATCATAATGCAATCTTTTGCTGTTACGTCCATATTCGCTTCTTGACTGGGTGGATATTTAAGGGCATTAAACAAACCTTCCTTTTCTTGAACATCATGAACTTGAGTTAAAATTTGATTAGAAGGAAGTATATCCTTACGTGCTGTTTCAGTAGGAACAATTAGTTCTGGGTAATATTTTCCTGACTTATCTTCTACAAAAACTTCACCGACTTGTACAGATTCCAATAAATTAAAATCAAAATTGGTTTTCTGTGGCTTTTCTAATTTTTGCTCATCTAATTTGTGTTCTTTATTTTCTTCATTCACTTCAGTTACACTGACTTCACTTAGAGGTGTTACTGAGATTGAAGCAAACGATTTTGTTAATGAAATATCTTTTAATAATCCTTCTTTTTGTGTTGGTATATCATGTGAAATATTAATAGCATCTTGTACCATTATTGATGACATTGCACGTTGCTCATGTTCCTCACTTTTTGCTATTATATTAACAGATGTTATATCACTTACAGTTTCTGTTGTAATATACCCTTCTATTGTAACAATATCTTTTGTTGCGTTTAATTCTGGTCTTAGCTTGTTTATAACACATTCCTCAACGGTATTACCAGCATCTATTTCTGTTACTTGTAGTGACTCTGTTTCAGTAAAATATGGCGTGATTAAAAATTTAGAATCAATTTTCACATGCAAAGGTTCTTCTTTTTCTTGAATTTGTAGGGAGTCATTAATGAGAGGGTGATTGGCATCTACTTTAACACTTGCAATAAATTTTTCCCGACTTTTGGGTTTCATGTTTGTAGACTGAGCTATAGGAACCACTTCTACTATATTGTCGTAAACTTCCATTGGAATAGTAGAGGTTATAGGCAATTCATCCGTTTCAAAACTAGCTGTCTCGTCGATATCATAGTGCTCCATATTTTCAATAGAACGGACTTCTTTAATTATTTCCTTGGTATCTTCAGAAGCGCCAGATTTTTTGAGATTTTTGCGTTTGCCATGTTCTTTTTCTTTGATATCTGTGACAATAATATAGAATTGTTACTACAAAAGGTATCAGATATATTATATTACATTAAATTTACTTAAAAATGCAAAAAAAATTACACAAACAACTATTTCATATGAACTTAAGCAGATACACAACATAAAATGTCAATTCATAACTATTGAAACTTAATAATATAACAGTTATCGATATGAAAATAGCTGTACTTACTCTTCAATAAAAATTATATTGCCTAATTTTATTAACGTTCCAAAACAAGTGCAAACGCTGGTGGTCAATTGAAGAAGGCTGCGTAAGGACAAAAGCACAATTCAACTAAATAAAGCACTGGTTAGGTGGCATTTATTTGTATTTGTAAATATGTCACAGATTGCTACGATTAGTAAAGCATAATTCTATTTGTGAAGTCTTAATAGATAATGTAAACTATTGTTAGTAAATCTTCCTAAGAATATACTTAACTACAAAATATGAAACTTTATTATAACTTAAAAGCATGAACGCTACGAAGCAATATTCGTAACTTGTCTACTTATACTTATCTTACCTGTCACTAATTTCTCCTTTTCAAAAGTATCTGCAATTAAAGTTGAAAGAAGAAAATTATGTAATTACAAATAATTAAGGGTTGTAACTAATTAGTATAAACTATCATCATAAATACGATTTTGTCGTAATATATTTTTGTTAATATTCTAACGAGTGAACTATATTTCAAATTTCAATATAAATAAATACAGTTAACTAGTGTTCATATAATCGATTTTTAAGACGATTTACTGAGTAATTCATTTCTCTGGATAATTTGACTAAAACAGTATGGATGGTTATGTTTTTTAATCTCGATATGCTAATAAATTTTCGCACATTCAATAATTAAACTGCTTTGAAACTTTCTGATTACAATATATGAGTATATTACAGTATGAGACGTACTATTATGGTTCTAGTTCTGTACCATTTATTTTAACCTTTTGATTACAATAATTTCTTTGTTATTCGCAGCATATTACTTTGGAAATAAAATAATTTTTTTTATATTAAAAAGATTATTGAAACAATTCTTTTACCTTTTAAAACAGTAGGAATGTTAGTTTCTGCTACATTTTTGACTAGAGATTCTTCAACCACCTGAGAAAAAAAATATTTATATAGTATTGAAAATATTAAAAGAAAGTGCTGTAATTACAATAGTCACTTACTTCGTTAGCTTCTTTGCGTTCCCAAGATCGAGGTTTGAAATCTTCTGGATAAAAGTGTGCGATAACTTCCTCAACAGATGTATGTTTCATCTCCACCATTTTCAAAAATGCTTTAAATCCAACCTTTGCTGCTATTGCATCCTCATCGTGAGCAGTCTCTTCAGTAAGTACTTCCGTAATCAGTGCACCATGACCTTGTCTTTCGACTAATCGAACTAAAGCTGATTGGGATTGTGGTACCCTAAGGGCAGGGAAGTACTGCGACTCATATAAACTTTCAATTTCTTCAGTCGTTATACCACTTCGTAACATATACCCTATTTTTGCTAATTCTCTTAAAGGTGACTCACCAGGACCAAATTCTTTAGCATTTATTACTTCAAGGAGTTCATTAATTTCGGCAACCATTCCTGAATTTACTTCTGTTAACTTTGTTATAACCTTTTCTTCTACAAATGGTATTTTTTCTAAAGTCTGTACTAATTCACTTTCTTGTTCATTTGTAGATATTACATATTCAGTAGATGAAAGAACGGATTTTAGAGATTTTTTTGTTTCTTGTTTTTTAACAGTTTCGACTTTATCCGTGTGTTTCTTCTCTAGTATTTTAGTTTCTCTTATTTCTTTTATTGCTTCTTTTTCTTCTAAGTCATTATCAACCGTGATCCTCTTTTGTTTAAAATGTGTTTTCTTATCTTTTAAAGAAGTTTTTTGTTTTGAATCACATAACAAGTCCTGTTCATCAGTTATTGATTTAATCGTTTTAAATTGCTCAGCTTGATTTATTACACTTTCTTTATTCACTTTTAATTGCTTTTCACATTTCCCAGTCACATGCAGTTGTGCCTTTGTTACAGCGAAACCTATATCACTGAATGCCTTACACATGTATGTTCCTTCTGAATTTTTATTTGCTTGTTTAATTTTACAAATTGTACGATTATATTTATTTTCTATTATAAATTGGTCGTCGTCGTTAATAACTTTTTCATCTTTATACCATATTACTTCTGTAATCCACAATAAATAATGTAAATATTAGATTAAATTAAAGTTCATTAATTATTACATAAAAAATTATATAAAGATTTGAAATAATAATTAATTATATTAAAAATAGTTAAAA
>DWHK01001979.1:0-10440 GCA_018247855.1 Graphium androcles
CGTATAAACTCTTGTACGTCATGAAATTCACTTAGATGTCAATATTTGTATGTAAGGAAAAATTGTTTAACTTATAATTACATAATAATATTGTGGATATGTACGTCACAATATATAGCATGTATATACGTGTAAACAAACTGAATATACGTCACCACGTAAGATTACTACTAGAATTTACCAGCCACAAACAATATATAACACACCTAGAACATATACTAGTTTAGAGGCAGCCCTAATTAAAGTGGCAAACAGACGGACGTACGGACCGGGCCACCGGCGAAACGGTGCGTCGACCCCGCGTCCCCGTATACTCAGTGCCGATGCAATGTTCGTGGAATTCATCCAAGGCCCCTTTCACCTCGCATCTCGAGTGTCCATCTTATCTGGCGCCGAAGCGTTCCGATAGTGCGATCGCCTCCTTATCACTCGTTTGGTCGGAATTTATTGCGCTGTGTCCGATATAAACCGATACACACACGTTAGTAATCAACCGTCTATAGCTACTGCCATAAACCGGTACACCAAACAGCGTTATATTAAAGTGGGCGACCAATGCCAAAATTAAACAACAGGTGCATTTTTATACGGACATTTGATAGAATACGAACGTAAATATTCAAACTGAGAAATTACTATAGGCAAGGAAATATCCTGTTACAGCAGAGTAAACTGATAGAATTTTGAAAAATGGTTTGATTTCTTTAGAAAAAATATTGGAGTTTACCCTAAAAAAATACGGTTTTAATTGAAAATCTAATTAAATGAAAATTATCAGGGACAACACATTTTTTTACATATTACATAGCCAGATAGTTTTTTAAATTTAATTAAACGCTCCGATTTTGAATAATTAATTAAAATCCTACCTAATAATATTCAAAGCCGTCGTTTTGGCCAATTGCGTAAAAAGCAAAAAAGATAATACAATAAAGTGATTTAAAAAAAAGCAGGAAGTTTCTAACTTCGACCGTATATTTTTTATGTGTGTTCGCGGATTACTTCGTCGTTTTATAAAGCGATTTTGGTGTTTCTTTTTTTATTGAAAAGGAGATACCGTAAGTGTCCCATAAAATTTTCATAAAAATCGGTTATGTAGTTTGTCTTTGAAATCAATGTAACGGAAAAAATATGTCACGAAAGTACACTTTTAGGGCGTCTGAAGTCGGTTTTTTGTGATTTTGTGTCAAAATAATCTTGTTTCTCTTTACAAAAGCAAATAGTCAGGAAAAAGATGCAAGATGCGCGGGTGAAATGTGATTTTTTTGACAATAGGAGCATTGTTAAGTTGTAACAACTTTTGAACCCGCAGTATTCATACAAATACATGTTTTGTATTTTTTTATTTGTATTAATGTATGTGCTGTTTTAAAATGTATCGCTGTTTCGTACTAAACTTTACTAAACTTTTTTGTCCCGCAGTTATTCTCGCGTAATTTAATTTTCCTAATCACATGAGATGGATTCCCGTTGTAAAAAATAGCTTCAAGTGTTTTTGCTATGTATTGCAATAAACATTCTCACTCCTCAAATATATTCTCGTTTTTTATTTTAATGCTTATTTTTTTTTTGTATATATTGTTATTCATCCGTTGATGTTATTAGCGTTTCCTGTACAAGAGCTAAACTAGCTCTAGCTCTAGGTAGCTTTCTTTTACGAGTAGGCTGGACAAACAAGTGATGATAGTGTTACACCTTTGCACGGTATAAAAATACACGAAAAGTATTGAATTTGTAATAAAAATCAGCTTCACCCTTCTTTGATTTTCAATGCACGTCTCAAGCTTTTACTGCTTTGATTGTTTCTTAATAGAAAATTAAAATAACTATGTGAGGCCATAAAATACTGACCTGCCATCTTTGATCTTTATATTGCGGTTCGTTAAGGACGGTTATAGCTTTGAGCACCGGTAAAGTCGTAAATAATATAAGAACGGAACGTAAAAAGCTAAGTGCGGGAATGCGTAATAAACTGTATACAGCGAATCGAGGCTATATATTCCAATGGGATGATTTACATTTGTTGAAACTTTCACCATAGACCATTGAGCCAACGGTAAACAAACGGTATAAGTCAATTACACCAGTTCACAGATACAGGGGGTTAATTTAGGTCGTTTTTTACAGTGACAGATTGCCATCTATAAAAAGTATGATTTTTACTCTTTATGGCGAATGTTATAAAGATACCATTTGTCGATTCGAGTCACAGAAGCAGAAGTAAGGAAAAACATTATAAACGCATTGATTTCTTCGTGCCTTACAAGGACGTATAATCATAGTTTACAATTAGAAGTGGTATTGTGTTATCGCAGTTTGATATAATAGCCAATGCCGAACGTCTATAAATGGTGCGATTTATATAGAAGCCTCGTCAGTTGAGCCGCGTCTCTTACAAATCGTTAGCTATTATCCAATTAGTGCCTTAATAGAGACGAGAGACGGTTAAATCTATTATCTCGCAACATTCTACTGAAGAAAGTAATCGAATGCCTCCTTCAATATAATTAATTTAATAGTCAACAACCTCGATATATCTGTTTCACTGCCCTTTCACTAATTTTATGCAATGAAGATAAATTCAACTAAAACATTACTTACTACTGGAGAAGCCTTACAACTCCTGTGACGTACATAATCTTCGCAAATCGTTTGTATTTATACGTCAATGTCACAGTGCAAGATGTCCAAGAGAACTTTTCACGGTCCATTTTGAATAAAATACGTCCGCTTCAGAAATATAGAGCTATTGCGGCTTTAACGGTTTTAGAATAAGCTAGTGGAGAACAATAGAAATAAGCTCCCCAGAGATCGGTGCCCCGTGACCCGAGGGGTGGCCGCACAATGAATACTTGAGCGCACAATGCCGCTGCATCGAACTGATTACTTGGCAGTCCGCACGAGACTGCCACCCCATTCGTTCCTAATGAAAGACGAATCCTCATTTAAAATTTATTGTTACAGAATATGTGACTCAATCAGTCGACATGGAGGACGATAGCGCTGTAAGTTCAACCGAGGTGCGGGAAGTGGCGCAAACGGAGTCATCAATCAACGAGTCTGTCGCCGGAAACGAAACAAAGCCAGACTGCGATGGGAATGAGGTGGACGTTAGTGCGTGTGAGAATAAAGACGAGAGTGGTGTTATTCTTGAAGGATTGGAGGACAGTAAGAATGTGACGGTGGAATCGTTTATAGAAAGCGAGGTTTGTGAAGTGATTGACGATGCGCGGTCACTGGGTGACCTTGATAGTCTGCCGGCTGGTGACGAGTTGGTTCTCGGAGCTGCGGGCAGCGACAGCGGAGTAGAGGGGTGCGGCCGCGCTCTCAGCAGCGGGGGCGGATCCCGCTCTTGTGCGTCGAGTGTCGTATCCTGTGGCTCCGGCTGCGGCTCGGAAAGTTCGTCCTTGGCTGGGGCACCTCTGGGACGCACTAGGCGTCGGGTTAACGTCACAGTGATAGAATCAAAGAAAAGCTCTCCCATCGGATCGTCAACTCCGAGGCCGACTACAGCTCCGCGAGGTCCGAATTTGGCGACTCGTGAGCGAGCCAGGAGCAGAGAGAAGCCCACGCCTCCAGAAAAGCCGCGTCCTCTAACGCCGAAGCCGCGAATACGTCCTACAGCGGACTTACCCAATTTGGTGCGTGAGAGTCCTGCACTGCGGGCGAAGCCTACCAAGACCTCTACTGCTCGGTGTCGTACGCCAAACTCACCGAGCGAGGAGAAGAAGTGGCCTGCTAATGGTCCACGGTTAACTCCTGTTTCCGACTCTGGTGCGACAAGAGTGGCCGCCGATAAGTATGGCACTTTGCCGAGGAGGCGACGGGATGCCGATTCAGAGAGCTCTCCAAAGCACGAGAGTACGCCACCCACATCAAGAAGGCCTACCATCACTCGTTCTGCGTCGTCCCGATCGACGATCAAGACCAGAGTGCGTATATACGCCGAGAAAAACTGTCAAACTGTGCTATTAGGCACAGATATAGATTCAGCTTTAGCAGGGATCATACCAAATATTGAGAGGTAATTACATTTTTATTGTCTTTATTTTCACTAAAACCATTATCATTTTATAAAATCGCCTAATATTATAAAACTTTAATAACTATTTTGGGTAATATTAATTCTCTGCTATATTCTTATTTTTATTTGCCAGTTCATACCCAGCCTTCATACGGTCGTAGCATAGTGTAAGAAATGTTCAAGAATTTGAAATGCATAAAAGCTATAAAAACTTTATGACCGCAAGGAGCATTTGACAAATTATAACTAACGCATTTAACCTATTTGTATTGCATACAAATGTAACACTCACAAATGTTTGAGCTTGTGAAGGTGTTTTCGAGTGGATGTGCAGGCGCAGCCACTTCGCTCCTTTATGCCCCGTTTCAATACTTAACTTTCTGTAGCTATAATTTATAGCACCGATAAATATTGATGATGCCATAAAGTTCAAATCTGTACCAATAAAATAAGGTGAAGAGCTTTTTTATTTATTGTTTTTGCTTTATTTTGTTTGTTAATACTCGCCAATTTCTTGAACTACCAGTCGGATTGGAAAAATGTGCTTAATAGCGAAATTCTTAAGTAAAAATTTAGGTTACCTAGCAACACGCTACAATTTGTCAATCAATCTTAGAGTATACAGAGTGCGGTTGACCAAGTGTGAATCGGGTGAGTACGGGTATGAATAGTTCTGTAGTTCAAAATCACTTTTAATTATATTCAAACAGTTTTAATCTTCACAACAGTAACATAAAGAAAAGTAACGGCAATGGTTTGATAAATTACCACTTCTCAAAGGGCGACAGTACAATTAATATATAAATACATGCTTACAAATGTTTACTCTAAAATTATGCCCCACTACTTTTGCTCGACACAACGTACTACAAGCGATATCTGCACTCTATGTTATATTGGCTTAGGATCCAATCAATTTTTGAATGGCAGATGAAATTGCAGGGTACAGTCAATTGTAAATAAATATAAACCATACCATATATTTAAAATCCGCCAATGGCTTTAACATTTGGATTACAAAGAAACGGAAGATGTTGACTCTCACAGTTTACACTAACGTATGTATCTGCAAATACACACACACTTGCGCACACTCTTTTATGTGGTTGTATACAGCTGTCAAAGTTATTATATCTAGTACTCTAGGTTGGTTAAGTAAATTCTATATTTACCAATGACAGCCGCATAGAAGTGTCTCGCTGCCACCGCGGCGTGCAGGCGAGCGCCCGCGACGCGGAGCTGGCTCGGCTGACCGCTGCCGCCGCCGCCGCCGCAGCCACCGCTGCCGAGGAACGCGAAAGGAGGCTGCACGCGGAAGCCCAGCTGGCTGCCGAACGCGCGGCAAGATTGGCAGCCATTGCAGAGCTGGAGCGCAACTCGCAGCGGCTGCTCGAACTTGCTGGAGCCGGTAAGTGAATTTTTGTATATGTAATCCAAGAGCAGAGAGAGACCCATATCTCTGTTTCTATTCTTAATAAACATTAGATATAACACAGACATCACCCAGCAGTTGAGTTGCGAACTTTTATACGTCGGACCACGGTAATCTCATCTACTTGGAAAATATGCAATAGCTATATATATATAAGGCAAATAGAACAGACTAGTTTATGCAGAAGGTTATACGTAAGCTGTCACAGATATACTTACGTGACTTTTATATTAAGAGTAACAATTTTTTTTATGGAAAGGGTGATATACGAGCAGATCGTTCACTTGATGTTAAAAGATCCCATCGCCCATGGACGCACACTATCCTAAGAGTCGCGTGTGCGTTGTCAGTCTGGGAAATTGGATAGAACAGTTTTATTGGGTAGGATAGATCGGTAACATATTAAGGATTTAAAATGGAAAGGAAGGGGAAAAGAAAAGGGTAGGAATAATGATCCGGCAACCCAAAAAGTCATGCATACTTTATTTTATACCGACATTTTGTAGGGCGGTAGTACTTCCCCGAGCGAGCGCAGCCTTAGAAGTGAAATAAAAAATTAAATCTAATGTAATTTTTTAACAATGGCATAAGTTGATTACCGTGTACATACTTGGCTATCTTCAAAAACTCACTTAGGATTTTTAGTTCTTATTTAAAGGCCAAGTGTTATGAGATAATGTATGATGCAATGAACATTTATCAGTTTTTTGTATATAGTTTTGGAAACAACACGAAATCTTATGAACCATAAATGACTTTTGTCCGAAACCAACTTAGCTAACTTGACTTTTCAACTTAGTCGACAACGTAAGTATTGGTTGTACTACCGAAACCCCATTCAGAATAAATTATGATATCATAGTTTATGTTTGGTTATTAGTTATCTATAAATCAACAGTAACGGTCAAGAGTTCATGCGAAACGAGTATGCTATAGCATAATATTACATCACTCAATGTCATTCATTGCGAAAATAAAATATTATTTTTAATGAAATGGCGAAATATTAAGTTAAAATAAAAAAAAAAAAAAACAATCGTACCTTTTATTACGCTGGCAAATTATATGTGTATAAAAAATGAGGCAATGATCAATATTCAAACGAAATTAAAAGATATTTAAAAAGTACACAGTAGATTTTAGTAATGTAATTACACTAAAGTTGCTACTAAACAAAAGAGTAATATATTTTTGGCAAACTGATGATAAAACGATACGTAATTGTATGTTCTTTGCCTATTTATATATTAAATAAAAGTCCTCCTTACCGAATTTCGGCCAAGGCAGCCAATCAACTCAGTAATCAGAGGTATCACTCAGAGATATGTAGTGCACAAGTGTATGCGCAGACACTGGTGGAGAGATTAATATCATAGCCCGATCCGTCCCGGATATCCGACATGACCGGAGAGAGATCAAGCGCAGTACCGACTTTTTACATGGCCATCCGACGCACGGATTATTTCAGGCAATCGGGTGATCAGATCCCGCATTGTCCTAATCCAGCTGAGAAACAAAAACACAAAGTCATTTGGTTGGAACCCCTTGGGGGATACCCAAGGGGTTCCAACCCACGACCTTCGGTTTGTAAAGCAAGGTCCAATACCACTAGGCCATGGAGGCAGTATTTATTATGTATTAGATAGTATCCAAAGAATTTTTTTATTTATATGTAGAGATACGCATTGCCTATGAATCCGACATTGGAATTTCAACGACGCGGCGGATAAAGACAGTTAGGTTTTATTGTTCGTGCCCTGCCATTCTTACGATTCATGCGCTTCTCATAGCAAATAGCCTCCAGTTGCGGCAGACTTGCATTGTTAAGCGGAATGAATCGCAGACTAAGGATGTTCAACAGGAAACGACCACAATTAAAATATGAAATTGTATTTTTATATTTGCAAGCGAACTTTTACGGAGTGTGTCTGAGGTCGTTATAACTACAAATAAAAAAATATATCCCGTATGTGCGAAGTGGTCGGAAATGTCGTCATGAAAGATTTTTACGCCTTACGCCTTTTTTACTACCGAGTCTAATCCCAAATAAAATTTGTAAATTATATTCGTGTTACTTTTTCTATTAGGTTTTTAATGCAAATAACATACGGTGAGGCATAGAAGCAATTTATTTTTTAATTAATTTAATATTTCGGAAGAATATAAATTTAAAAGAATCAAAGATTAACTTACGCCGCCCGAAATAGCTCGACTTATAAGAATAATTTAGGAAAACACATAGAGAGAGACAGTAACTGAAATTCGGAAATGAAGAAGGCATAATGCTTTTTCCTTTCGTGACTCATTGCTACCGCAAGTAACTTCGTTCCAATAAAAAAAGGTAATTAAATAGATATGGTTTATTAACCTTAGCTGCGTTAAAGCCACACACCACCTACCGTTCTTGTTCAATCACTGTTCTTGTTGTCGTACTTCATAAGAAATAGTACAAAATTATATATTTTACTCTTGCATCGTATTGAGATAATTGAAGAAGTGGTAGAGTATAACATCCCAGCCAGCATAAAATAAACTATGCATGGCTTTTGGGGGTTGCTGGATGGCCATTCCTACACTCTTCTGTTACCACCTAATCGTTTATTATTCCTGACCCCTTCAATAACCTATTCAATCCAATTTCCTAGTCTTGCAACGACATGTAACTCTTCGGATTTCTTATGTGTGTGTTTATGAGCGACGGGATCGCTTAAATCAGGTGGACTATCTGCTCGCCTCCAATCATTGTGCATAAAATATAAACCGACCAAGTGCGAGTCGAACTCGCACACGAAGGTTTCCGTACCATTATCTATAAAAACGGCAAAAAAGTAAGTTGTATGGGAGCCCCCTTAAATATTCATTCTGTTTTGTTTTTTTTACTATTTGTTGTTATAGCGGTAACACAAGTACATCATCTGTGAAAATTTCAACGGTCTAGCTATCGCGGTTCATGAGATACAGCCTGGTGACAGACGGACAGACAGCGGAGTCTTAATAATAGGGTCTTGTTATACCCTTTGGGTACGGAACTTAGAACTCGGAACTGGTTTTATACTTTGGGAAAGGAACATAATATTCTACTCTATTTTATTCTCACCCATTCCCTTTGAACCTTCAGGAGCTGGTGCGGGAGCGGACGGGTGTTTGCGCGCCCTCGAAGAGCAGCTTCGCTCCGCGGGCGAGCTGGCGACGCGGCAACGAGGTGAAATAGACGCTTTAAGGGACCATTGCAACAAGCTACATAGCGTAAGTGCTTCTCATCTTTTGTGTATTACATTGACTTAAAGACATGTCATTAACAATTAATCAGAAATACCTGATCTCATTATCAATTCGATGCTCGAGTTAAATTTAAGAGTGCTCCCGATTTTCTGCAATTCCAGGAGGCGATAAGAGGTCGAGAAGCTGCGCGGGCAGCGGAAGCGCGTTTGGCGGAGGCCGAGAGAGAGGCGGCCGAGATGCAGGACTTCCTGGCTGCAGAGACGGGCGCGCTCAGCGACTCGCTAAGGGAGGCGGACGCTGAGCTGGTACGGCTCAATGCAGACCTCGAACGCAGGTAGCGTGGCTCGATTTGATTTTGTGGCATGTATGAAGTTGGAGAGTTAAACATCGGAAATACTTTTTATTGCTTAGACGTGAAATGTTTTTAAGGACTCCTTCTGGCGCTCCTTTGTCTTTTTCCTCTTCCCTCTCTTTTTTTATCTCTTGGCAGCAAATTAGATTTGTAGCTTGAGTCATTTATGTCTGTCAATATTGCTTGCGCTTGATTCTCCCGAAAAGTTTATTTCGCCTCTTTCTCTTCTCTTCCCAGAGTGTGATGTGTTAGCGACGTAAAATGAATTATTCAAATGCATCACATTCTGTGCCGTGGTACCTCAGTGTCCGGGCACTCGCCTTTAATTCAGTATATTCGAGGCAAACCTGGGTTCAAATCCCAGTGCCGGCATCAATGAAATTGTCATTTTCTTAATTGCAATTTTAAGTGCTGAATTACCACGTGTTCGGCGGTGAAGGAAAACATCGTGAGGAAACCTGCATATCTGATATGTGAAGCTGACCAATCCGCATCCGCACTGGGGCCGAGTGTTGGACTATGCCCTATTTCCCTCTATCTAGAGAAGGCCTTAGCCCAGCAGTGGAACAATTTGAAAATAAGCTGTTACATTATTTTTACTTTTTTATAATAATAATAAACTTTTTTGAAACAGGTAAGAACACAAATTACATATCATTTCACATTATTTAACACACGGATAAGTTCAAATTAAAGGTAGCTATTGAACCCTGCACTAGGTTAGATAGATAAGACTCAGTGAGATAGAATTGTTGGAGGTTGGAGGAACACCATGGAGTTGGCAGTGATTTGACGTGATGCGTGGCAGACGCGCGGAGTGCCGGCAGCTGGTGCGCATGTGCGAGCAGCGGCGCCAGGAGGCGCTGGCGGCGGCGGCGCGCGCGCGCTCGGGCGGCGGCGCGGCGTCGGCGCTGGACGCGCTGGCGCGGCGCCTGCGCGCGCTGGCCGACGCCGTGCTGCGGGCCTACCACCTGCCCCGGGACGCCCCGCTGCCCGGCGCCTACCACAACGACGTCTATAACAGGTGGGCGGTTCGGGTTTCATTGTACCATGGTAGCAAGATGCCTTACTTAACACAAGTTATTTTTAATTAAATCCTTTCTGTATCATTTGTATAAGCATTTTCCGATCTACCTCAAGCTTCAATGTGTCTCAAAACCTCTAGTTAAAAAAAATAAGAAAAAAGTCACAAGTGATTTAGATAATATATGAACTAGACTCTAGAGTAGGGACGAGACGTATTTACTGGAACAGGTATAAATACCCAGTATGAACTTGCCAGTATGCAAACCGAGTATGTACGACAGAGACCCGGTCCCTTACCCGAAAGGTATTTTAGGTATAACGCGCCTATAAAGTCGTATTACAGTACAACCCGTACCTACCTATACCCGATATGAAACCCATAAC
>DWHK01001980.1:0-10439 GCA_018247855.1 Graphium androcles
CCTGGCAACGCACTCGCAAACTCTTCTGATGTTGTGTGTTTCCATGGGCGACGGGAATACTTAACATCAGGTGAACCATCTGCTCGCTTGCCAACCTTTCCCTATAAAAAATACAGCTTACACGCCAGGTAATTTTTTTACTTAAGGTTCACTAAAGTTGGTTACATTCCATTTCGTTAGCATCCAAATCTTTAAAAATGTTTCGTAATATAACCTTAGACATTTTCGTTTAAAATTAAGATGAGATAGATTCCTATTTGAGTAATAGGATAACACGGGCATTTAAAAATTTGGTCATACACCTGTTTCCGGTCGTATCGAATATCTGACTCCTCGGGTTATGAAAGTAAATAAAGCGGAGAATGCACCTGCATTATATCTATTTTGATTATCCTTATTATTACTTGCACTTTTTATTTGGTATTCAAATATACCTTGAAATGAAATTTTATCGGGATGCAGTATATTAGAAGTAAATAACCATAAGCCATATAACCATGGCATAAATCATGAAACTATTAGTTATAATCTTGACAGACTATAAAATATTTATGATGTTTTTTAATAACCGTTTATGGAATAGGTTTCTGACATTTCCATCTTGGTAAAGATGTCACATAATGTGGCGGGAGTACAGGAAAGTTAATTGTAATGTATAGTTACAAAATAATTTCTTTTTCAGTAGAAATCTCTCAAGAACTTTACTTTGTTAACAAAATTCAGACGTGTTAAATTGTGCCCCCAATTTGGTTGCTCCACCCTCGTTCTCATTGATACGTTTTAGCTTACTGCAAAATTTAAATAAAATGAGTGATTATAACCTCTAACGTTATTAAGGGATTCGGAAGTTAACTAGTTTACTTTGGAAAGTTAATTGAAATCGAAAGCCTTAGGCGAACATCAAAACATCGTATAATTAAAAATAAACACAACCGTGAATATAACGGTTGAGTTCCTCTCTATTTTAATTTTTGTGATTTCTTACTTAGTAACTGGTAATATATCAACTCAAAGCATATATATATAGTAAATATATATACTAAAATAAATTGGTTTCAAGGTATTTGATTATTTATGTCGACTATAAGCGAATTACACCTTTTTGTTTTAATTTTTAAATGGCGTACTTTATATATATATATACAAAATGTTTATCTTGAATGGGATCTGAAGTCAGCGATACCATAACCACATATATATAACCAGTAATAAAATATAACATACGTACTTCAAAAATAATACCGCAACTGAAAGGACTAATACACCAACTCGATTTTTATAAAATATGTATGATAATTCTGTTACTTTCCGTGTTTGATTACATTGACATTATTAGCCGGCTGACTTTGAACGTTTGACGAGGAGCCCCAATTTTCCGCAATTTCGTTGTTGGCTTAATCTCGGTATTTGACTACATTGAGCCTCAAATAATTTTGTTTCATTTTCTCTCGTGCTTCCATCGCTTCAGTAAAGCTTGTTCTCGCAAGAATATTAATTTGCCTAGTATCTATTTAAATACATTCCTTTTATAAGACAAGACGATAAAGATAAGATTTTACTCCACGAATTATAAAGAACCATATTAAATCAAGTATCTGAACATAAAACTTTTCGGTAATATGTCTGACGAAAAATTTCTACTGACAATAGTATTCCTACATAGTTCATCTTAAAGTTTACGAAAATATAACCAAATAAGCAAACACAACTACCGGTTCCTCATTTATTTTTATTTCTATCGCACCTAGATAAGTCACAACGTATTTTAATGCGTATGAATATGAAAAAAACCGATATCAATTGAGTATTATTATTAAACTGATGTCGATGTTTTTATTATTCTTACACGTCTTTATATCACGAAGGTCGGATACTTCGGCGTCTAGAGGGCGATAAGACCCACTCTTTACTATATTTATAAGTGTAACAGTTGTGGGATAGAGGAAGCTATCAAAACCACATTCTGGAGTGTTGAGTGCCCAGCAGATAGGGCGATCAGCAATAAACTGAAGAGTCAAGAAACCGGAGGTTATGGTTATAGGGTAATGCACAGCATCTTCGAAAAGTTAAAACCATCATTAGCTATTAGGGAGCAAAACTTGGCAGACCAAGTGGCGCTGTCGTTCAGGCCCTTAATTTAATTCTGGCAACCCATTTGGAGGCAAGCCAAGATTTATGTGACACGAAGTCAATCCTATTTGTTGAGGATCATATAGCAAAGACAAGGGCTCTCATCGGCAGGCTTCTTAGCTTCAACTAGTATCGATAGTGCTATCGATAATATGAATGATATTCAAGGTCAACTATTGACAGTGGATCAATAGTTCTGCAACGCTATCATGTACATATTTCAATTTATGACAATCAACGAAATCGTTACTTAGCGGCTCTAAGTAGTAAACAGTCTAAGTAGTAAAAAAAACAGTGAGTAAAAATTAACATAAAATTTGTTTCACGATGTTATCCTTTTAAGGTCTTATATAATAATATATGACAAAAGGTAGCCAATGTTACTCAAAGATAATTTAGCTTACTATAGGTAGAAGAATTTTTGAATTCGCTTAAATATCTCTTGAGTTAGTAATTGCGAACAAATACAAACAAAGACAACAAACAAATCAAATCTATCATCTTCATAATATGATTTTAGATAAACAACTGGTCGCATGCAATTTTAACTACACATTATATAAATAATTTAATAAATTTGATATCATAGACACAAATGTCTCATTACTAATTTTCTATTGCCTCTAGTTGTGGAATAATTGAAGTAACTAGAATCATAAAATGTTAATATATATTGAATGTTTTAAAGGTTTAATTAACTGTCGTAATAATAACAGATAATTTATATCTTGGACCATAACTCTTACGAGATTATAAAAGGATGGGTGGGTAGGATAGATATAATAAATCAATGCATATGTCATATTATAAATCCAAATATGTGTGTATTGTATATATTTAAATATCTCTTAACATAATTTGAATAAACGGATAAGATTAAACAAAATAGACTTATTTCAAATATTATTTTTTACTAAAAGCATAATTTATTGTGTCCTTACGTTAATTTAAAATTTCAACGTGCAAGTTTTTACATATTTAAGAAGAAGCTATAGATCTGTACCTATCAAACAAGCAATAAAAAAGCAATTATTTCGGAATTGCTTCAATTTTATATTTTGTGTACATGACGACCTGTTGTACATATTATGACAGCAAAACAAATTTCATATCGGAACGAGAATATTATAAATAATATTACTCAGAATAGCGTATGCTCATAGATCTAAAAATAGTTTTTATATATTTTAAACTTAGGTAAAATATGCATACTTTATAATACCTATGAGTACATTAAATCCCTAAAGATTGAAACAAAGACCTTGAGATACTTACGTACATCCGGCGGGTTTCAAGAAACGTACTCGCAGAACAGTGCCCTGTCTAATTGCACCGCATATTTAAATCTAAATCGTTGTCACAAAAAACCTTTTTCATACAGTTCAAAGAAGTTAAGATAAACCAACAATATAATTGGACGTGCAACAACATCGTATGGTGGAAATATTATATTATTTTTAACCGACTTCAAAAAAGGAGGAGGTTCTCATTTCTGTTGATTTTTATATTGATGTTCTATCTAGAATACCTCGAAATTTCGTCATTTATGAACCGGCTTTCGAAATTAATTTTTTATTTTCAAATAATAAGTTAAATATGTATTTACTTACATTAGTCCCATAAAATTTACAAAAAATCGGTTCAGCAGTTTGTTCTCTAAATAAAAATTATTAAGACAAATACAAAACAAAAATTCTCTAAATGTAAATCGTTTGAAGTGTTTTTTTTTAATTTTGTGAGAAAACGGTATAATTTTTTTTATAATACCATTTTTTTTTATTTTTAGACATGCTGGTATTGAAAGTTTTCCTAAAAGTACTCATGAATGAACTTCAAAATGCATTGATATATTATATTTATAACAGGCAAGTAAGTCTGAAAATATGAAAATATCAAAAAAAATAATGGTCTCCTTTACAAAATTAAGTAATTAAACCTATATTCATTTCCAGTTGCTAACAAAAATCAATGCTCGTTAGATTGAATTTGCAAAACAATAGTTGACATCATTATGTCGTTGATTACTACTGTACATACTTTAACACTTATGTACAATTAGCGGATATGCGTCTTTTGCTACTACTCCCAAGGTTTTTTTTATGTTTATGTCTAAAACCATCTTTGCATTTTTGCCATTCAAATGAAACCCTACCGGGAACATCGGTTTGATAGTTTCAATGCCTATGGACATAAGTAAATTTTTTTATCATGTATTTAACATAAAAAATATAAATGAAATATTTCAAAATCGCTTTCTTACAGGAATTGAAGTTACAAAAAATTTGCTTTGGTTACAAACCAGTTTCATAAGGGTTCTTATGTGACTTCCTCTGGGGCGTTAGAACTGTATACTTGTAGCCATGCTGACTCAATGTCCAGGCTCACCTTTAATTCGATATACTAAGGTAAATCTAACTCTAATGACGGCATTAATGAAAACGTTATTTGGTACATTTTTAATTTTGAATTGCCATGTGCTTGATGGTGAAAAAGAGCAAAGTGCATATCTTAGGAAAAAAATTCGAAGTGAACCTACCTACCCTATGTCAATTAAATGTTTTTTATTCAGCAGTGAAATATAAAAATACGCTTTAAAAATCATATCTCATTACTTAGCTCTTTCATGGACCTACATAAGGAATTTTGATGTAGATTTTGTTATATCTTCCAGTTAAGTACTCTCTAAGTTTGACAACGTCCCAGTGGAAGCCCTAGGGAGGAAACGTCTGCTTATTTTCCATCTTTCTTCTACAAGTAGCATTGACTTTACTTTGTTAGATTAGATATATGTATATTGAATAATACCAAACTACAAATCCGCTTTGTCACTTTATACTGATTCGATGAATTGTGAAGATTAGGAGGATAGCAGCCGCTCTGACAATTTTAATTTATCTCACCCTGAAATTATTTAAATTTTCATTTAAAAGATAGGGTTAAGTAAAGAAGTTCGTTTAAAGTTTAATTTAGAATTTTTAACAAAGCGGAAGCTTATGATTGAATTTAAAATATCGTTATATTATAGTACAGTAGAGATAAAACCTAATATACAAGTCTAATCATAGAACTCTAATCATACGAGTAAAGACTACCGTTCCACATAGCAGCGGCTTGAAGTTTTCTATACTGTTGCCTATTTTTTGTATATCTATGAGGTTCATTATTTGATTTGGTATTCAATATTCCATGTTGCCATTTAATAGCTGTAAATATTCCTACAGGCATTATCTTTTAATTGATTTCATAAAGTATCTGCAACAGATTACCTCAAAAATATTTTACTGTGTCTCCATTTTAGAGCTCATCCGTAGTCTCCATCAACAGTAACGAATTGTTAGTAAATACGTTTACATTCTGTATTACGATTACGATGTTGAAGTAGGGTTCATGATTCAAAAATGAGTGTGTTGAAATTGTTACTATTATTTGGCCATAAGTAAATTCTGATGCAGCTATAATCCGTCGATGAGCGATGGGCAGTTGAAAGGAAGAGGCAATCTAGGCAGTGTTATATGTAAAGTTGACAATGCAGTTGTCTTGTATACCAGTTTTGCAAATGTCTCTCAGGTATACGTCAAAATGTATCTGGAATCAAAACCTTGTTTAGCGTAATCTCGGTTTGGGGCCCGAATAAATTTAGTCATGTTTAACTCATAGAAGAAAAGACTTTTTAGTGAACGCACAAACAAGATTGTTCGTTCACCATTAGAAAGGAAAAATGTTGCCACAAAACTCTCGAAAAATCTTGGCATCCTTAGCAGAGCGAAAAAGTATTGTCAAATATCTTGATATATAAAGCGGAAGTTCATCCATATATAAAATACTGTCCTGCTATCTTCCCCCTGCATCCCGTATTAAAATTCTCGAATCAACGATGATCCGTCGCTTTCTGATCGATTTTTGGCTCTGTAAAGAGAAGTTCGTCTCTTTGTATCCTCTATCACATATATCACGGTGATTGTTCAGAGTAACTGTTTGAATTAATGACCTGCTGCAGAGTTTGTACATCGTGCGCCGTGAAACCATGAAATACTATTGTCATTTTTATGGACTACTAATAATCGATGGACCACCACGGCCAATACCGCTATGAAATCAAATATCAGCTGCGGTATTTCAAGATTGAAATTATTTAATGACATGTAGCCAAAAAGTCTATTCCCGTTTTTTAAGGCTGTTCATGTAAATTTTCTGATGTTGATGAATCCATCGGTGGCAGTAATCACAAACTATCTGGTGATCCGCTTGTTCGTTTGCCTTCTCAATTAAAAAATAATTGCATCTCTATCCACAAAATATATTAATAAATTAAGATATGAGTAAGTCTTTTATTTATTAGAGCAGTACAGGGGAGCACTGCTAGATTAAAGCACCGACTAGCAATCTTCTGAAAAATGGTTAATTTATCTGATCGATTTATTATCAAGTCAAACTGATTAGGAACGCCTCAGAAGTAATTTCATAAAGATAATGAATATTTCATTTGATACAGCTCAAATCTCAGATACTTAGGCAATATTAAACGTAATAATATTCAACGTTATCACGTTTAATATGGTCTATAGGATTGTTACGTTTATATTGATTAGTTGATTATATCTTCAGCGAAGGTTTTTTGTTTCACTTTTGTTTTAATAACAATTAAGCCCTCGTTACTGTCAGTGAAATAATAGTCATTATCTCTAGATAATAATATATCAATGGAGAGATTATGAGTGATTTACTTTCCAGTATTTAGGAGGGTATGGAAATATGTTTATGATTGGAAAGGAAAATAGAAGGAAAATTAAATAGCCACGCAGCATAGTAACTATTACTACTTTATTTTATTTTATACCAGCTGTGGGTGATGCGATGATCTGAGTCGGGAATTTAATTGTATTTACCGATTCCAACAACTGATGGACTAAACTTATTGTCCATTTGCAATAACAAAGCATTCATCTTCCTCTAATCTGTAATATCCTTGTTAAACGTATGTATATCTAACATAACCAAAAAGAAACCAAGTGCAACAGTACGATTAAGTTCAGTCAACCATATAGTACTAATTACTAAAATTTACCTCAGGGGAGCTGTATCCTATCCTATATCATAAGGGGAACGCGGTGTATAAACGAACTCCAAGTACCAAATACAGTACGTAAGTACCAAGTATGCAAACATGTTTATATTCAACTGACCGTATTGAATCCATTACGGTTTCCTTATATATCATGAAATTTATTCATCATCAAAAATTGCATATTTAGTTATCTAATAACATTTATTTACTTTACGAAGTTGTATGCTAACACTTCTCAAAATCGAACGCTAGGTATATATTTAAACTCAGAAATTATTAGTAAGTTTCTAAGGAAAAATACTCGGTTGTAAAGTTATATCAAAATTAAGACAATAACATCAGTGTTTATATAATCCGACATAAAAGAGAAGAAATTAATTAATTCGGAACTAAAGTGTTTACATATGCTGGCAGTCCCGCAGCTTTAAATGTAAATGGAACATAATTGGAATTTAGTTTTGCTATTTATTTGTTGTAAACACAGTAAATGCAGTTAAACTTCAAAAATCATAAACAGAGTTATTGTGGTTACAGTCACTGTGGCGCCTGTAAAATTATTTATAGTTTTCATGCGGCGTATGGCAAAATATTGAACTGGAAAGCTGTTGATCGATTTAGGCGCCGTTTACAAACGTACTGCAGATTTTACAGGTAATACACCATGTAATATTACTTAAAACATAATAACAAATTGTTAATATACACTGGGAGCCAGATAATTTACAATACAACAGTAACTATTTAAATTTTTGCTTATAAATTTGAGGTTATTAAAATGTAAACAAAGACTATCGTTTTTATAGCGTCGCTATATTATTTTGAGACTTGTAAGCATGTAGGAAAAGATTAATTCAAGACAGTATATTATGGTGTAACTTATAAGGAAAAAGTAGTTACTTATATGGTATAAATCTGTGACAGGAGAGGGGGGTTCAGTCCAAAAGTCAAAAATTTTCTCAATTTCTTAAACAAACCAAAAAAAGGCAGCGATGTATAATGTAGGTAACAATTTAATTTAAACTGAGGTTTTGTCAGCGATAAAAGATTCAGCAAAAACTGTATGAAGAATGTTATGCTCTGCCACCTCATGCTTGTGCTTTAAAATCTAAACTTCACCCTTCGCTTACTTCCTTCGACCTCGACATTAGAAGATTAAGAAGGTTATGTTCGGGTCTGATGACCAGTTGACGCAGATGCTAAGCTGTTGACTTCGCCTTCGCAGGTCGTGGGTTCGAGTCCCATCCGAAAAAGATATTTGTATAGCTTGCAAATAATTCATTCGGATTTCAGTTTTTTTGGAAGTTCGTTAATCGCCCTTGTAATACAAGCCACAGAGCTTACAATAAAGGCCGCATTTTTTTAAACAATATTTATTTTACACGTGAAGGCAAACGACATGATCACTTCTTGCTTCCCGAATATAATTTCCAGATCTTGCATTTGCATATATGTTTTAAGTTTTTTATTTATTCTGCCTTTACAGATATTATGATACATTTTTATCCATCAATTTTTTTTTATCTGTTAAAATATGTATATTTATTGGTGTCATAATAAATTGGGTAATTGTAGTTGCGAAATATATTTTTTATTATAACATCGACGCAAATTCATACAATATAAATGAGGTAAAAACAAAAACTCTTCAACTTTTTACTATTTTAATTTTCTAAAACGTTTTTGAAACATTCACATTTATTTTTCATTTGAAACACAATTCATACCATCTAAGATCACAATAAAGTTACATCTAGTGTCATAATATATACAATAAATAAATGCTTAGTCATCTACTATGTACAACCTAGTCTCATCACTTTAGACGTTATTAAGTACAATATTGCATTAAGTACATTTTGTTCAATTAATGTTGACAAAAAAACCACACAAACGTGAATAAACGACAACACCAAGATATATCATAAAAAGATTAAAACTGTAAGGAATGACTTTAATAGTGAGCGGTAGATCGCAGTATTTTTTTTTTCAATAATTTAAATTCAATTACAGAACGACAGCACATGCTATCTAAAATCTAACAATTCTCTCATTGGTTATCAAGCACAGCTGTCATTTACTTGGCCGCCTTAAATTTAATGACCTACATGAAATCTTTTAGACGATAGAATCATTCGGTGCTTCAGCTTTAGACAACAGTGGCACACTACTGTAATCTTTAAGGCATTCTGCACCCTTCTTGGTACCGTTATCGAAGGAACTAGCAGTAGGCATCTTTGGGATCCAATTATTATTTCCCGTTTTATTCGACTTGTGGTTGCCGATCGAATTACCTTGACAGTCCTTGAGTTTCACTTTGGGTTGGCCACTCTGAGTAACGGAGTTATGGTTTAAAGTGCTAACGTTCAGAGCAATTGAATTTGGCGCGTTCAATTTATCTACGTCCGTAGCGTGATCGCTTACACCGTTTGTCACGGGTTCAGACGGCTCTGAGTTCTGCCTTTGCATTTTAATGACTTGTAGGAACGGTTGCACGTCTTTATCTAATTTATTCAAGTCGTTAGTTTTCTGCTGCTGAAATACTGCTGAGCCTCGTCTACTAGATGATCGGGATCCGTGGTCTAGCCGCTGTTTAAACGGTGTCAGATGTGACAGCGAACCGCTGACATTAGATTGCACCTGCAGCTTAACTAGTGGTTTTTCCTTAGGTGCGTTTGGATCTATAATTTCGCCTAATAACCAATACGTGACTAGAATTCCTTTGCCCTGAAAGTTAACAAAATTATGAAATTTCTTTAATACTCTAGAAAAATATTTATCATTATTTTTATGAAAAAAATCTAATACCTTCATGGCAACTTCTCCTCTACATTCTAAACGGAATGTTCCGAAGGTATCCAATAATGCTTTTGTTGTCGGCGACACGTGAATCTTCAAAGCTTCTCCATTGGATTCCATTCGAGAAGCTGTATTTACGGTATCACCGAATAAGCAATACCTTGGCATTTTCAAACCAACCACACCCGCCACGCAGGGGCCTGTAATAATGCACGAATAGCTTTAATTCGATGTTTTAATAAGTGATGGATATTTTGTTTAAACTGATTATATTAGAGTATAGCTCTATATCGGTAAATAGACTTAGAGGCACACGTTTTGTCGCAGTACAAATTTTATTTCAACTAACTTGGTTAGAAGTTTTTAACTTCGATGCCGGTACTCAAACCGGAACACATTTTTGAAAGACGTTTTTCTCCTGACGCCCGAGTGCTAATGAGATCAACTT
>DWHK01001981.1:0-10437 GCA_018247855.1 Graphium androcles
CATTTATACCCGAACTACCTTCAGAATTACCACTTGCCACTAAATTCGACACGGCGAAATCCCACATTGACCGTCACGTCTTATGTGAACGTTCACTGATGAATAATACCATTTTTAAAATTAAAAAACGTCGTCAAAAAATTAATTTAAAATTAAATAAATAAAAATTTTATTGCATTTTTTTTATCAAGCAGTAATAATATAATAATCTCAATAGTGTCAGCATAAAACTATTGGTGTACATAGACATTTTTGATAACAATAATAAATTTCAGACGCGTAAACATTACTTAAAGTTTACGAAAAGATATACGTAATAAATGATAATTTTTTGGAAACGTAAACGGAGTCGTATAAATAATTCGGGTAGAATCTGAAACCCTCTCAATTGTAGATGCGACTCGAGGCCACGTGGTGAGATTCTACGACGTAGCTATTTGTGTCAGGAGCTTGCATCCGTGACCCACTTTGCGCACTCCCCTTCCCGGGCCCGTCGGCGCTGCCGTATATTTTGGTCTAGGTTGTGTCAAGCCTTGTTATATCGCCAATAGAGCTATAGTAATGTAGTTTTCCGCATTCGATGTTGCTATATAATGATGTGCTTATTACGACACAGTATTAAAAGTGTTGATTGTAAATAAAGAGAAAAACATTATAAAAAAATTAAGGAATTCAATGGTTATAAATGGTAATTAACAAAACTCAACCGAACGAAATTGAAATTATTTTGTGTTAGAGTGTAGACATTTTGCAAAACCGATATCTGTAAACATGCATAAATGAAAATATAAAATCTGGCGTTTCATTGCTCACAACCAACTATCCTGATCTTATTACATCTTCTTCAGTCACACCATCCTCTTGTTTCAGAAACATCGTCTTGTTCACCGATTCCTTACATGTTTTAAAAGTATTAGAGGTTTTGAAAAGCTATATGAATAACATATGGACACAGTATCATTGGGATAACTTACATGTGAATAAAGGAATAAACGCGAATATTGATTTAATTATGAAGATTTGTTTTAAATCCAATAGAATATATTTTCATCTGTACGGTACAACAAATATACGTCAAAAGGTTAAAAAAAGCTTTTAACCGTATTATCAATACTACTTTCAGTAACATTCATAACATTATAAGAAGTGAAAACAAGTACTGTGAGTACTACCCATTTTTCACCGGCGAGCCTCTGAGAGTAATTGTTACAACAGAAAATAGGATCACTATTAAACGAATATGAAAAGAGATATTTTGAGTGATAAATAATATCAGCCACGTGTAAATTATACATAAAGGCATGTTAAAGTAAAAATTATAATTTGATTACTACTTTTAAGCGTTATAAATTAACGGAGTCCCCATTTTTTAATGTCCAATTCAGTTCAGTTTAACCCATTCTCGTTTTTTTCTTGCTTGAAAGGTGACTTTATTGAAAGTCCGTATTAATAAAAAAAAACTTTTCAGCCATTTGAAACCATACTGGAATAATTGATTTGAAATTTACAAACACTAAGTTGTAGCAATCAGCAAAATTCGCGTGTCTTATTAGAATGGTTTCTATGTCGAGAGCTTATAACATTTTTTGTATAAAATACTAACTGTGCCCCAAGTTTCACTATTTCTTTAATTTAACGCTCGGTTCTTAAGGGTCTTAGCCTAATGATAAATAGATTCTAAACTCGAATTGGGCTAATAAATACACACGAAATTAAATTCCAGAGGTAAGGTGTTAAAAAAACTAACTTTTTATGTTTATTACATAAGAAAAGATATGATACGTATTAATAAAATATAAAAATGTTACTGTTATTGTGCTACAAACGCCTTTTACACAGGATTTGAAAAAAATTACTGTATATTTGGTACTTCTGATACATCCATGATTGTAGACGCACTAACACTTCAATGTGAAAAAATTACCTACAGGTCAAACAAACGCAAAGACATGACATCGGCACCAATTTAATGTCAATAAAAATTACACATAACTAAATACGTAATCTACAATAATTAATATGGCAATATACAGCCCATTATACCATCTAGGCTATGGTTTTGTACGTATAAAAACTTTAGTAAATTGTTTATTTCAGTGATAATCCGCCTTCGTCTACGATATCTTTGCTTCCCAGTGTTTTAGACTAAACTGCGTATACGCGACCATTCGCTGTGTCAGGGTAGCTTAACAGAGGGTACACTGGAAAATTTATTTTTTTCATGTCCAAATCTTACAGTTCCCCTATATAATATCCTTTCTTCCAACTTTCTCATACGTGTCAATATTCCGTTTCTTCTAACACTAAATGTATCTAGTTTTATCTAAATTTTACATAAATTTATCGAAATTAATAACAGAAAACATTAATTTATTTCGTTTTGTGATTGATTTAGTGTTTTTAATAATAAATGTGTTTTTATTTATATTTAAATTATTTATCTACTAATTTATTGTTGTTGTTTTTGTCCAGGTAAATCAACCGGATAAGTGTGATTTTTTAATTATTGTACCTATTATTCCAACCTTGACATTGATAGAATCATTAAGTTACTCTTAATGGTGCCAGTATCTGTTATTAAAATTAGAACTGGAACTGTAAGGTATTCTACACAAGCGCTCTACTAATTGAATCATTACTTTTCTTCATTTTTTAAATTAATCTACCTCATAATAAAACTAAAATAAAAATACATAAAAAACATACATACCACTAAGTTATTACATAAAAAGAATAATAGCTACAATTAATACAAATTTTACAAGAGCATAATCTACTAAATGGGACACTGCTGTAAAAAGGTTATTCGATATTGGTTTTTTAAACATTCTAAGTTTTGATGTTCTGTGATATCGTTAGTGTAAACTTTGAAAATCAGAGTATTTTCTTACTACACATGATAGCATTTAAATTTATATGATATAGATCAACGACACCTCTCGAAAAAAGATTGAAACATTACGAAGAACAAAGCAGTTACAACTTAAACCGTAGTGGGGTTGGTGATAAAAATTTTGGTGCTAATAACATGTTACGTTAAAAATCGGCCTTAATAATTTTATTTTAAGCATAGCAATCATATTTGTGAAAAAAAAAACAATATTTTATTCAAGTTACAGTTTAAGTCAAAATGCGTAGCATTTTCATATGTATAACAATTTAGATGTTTTTATTACAAATAATATACAAATTTATTTCTAATATTTTCTATGTTTTCAGCATTAAAAACCTTGAAAAAATCGGGTGGATTTGTTTCGGGGAACAAGGCTATTAGTTTAAACTTGAAACGTCCTTCATAATAGACGAAAAAATCTGAAACAAAATCAATATTTAGCTTATATAGCAGCGAACTAACTATATAAGCTATGAAATATTTAAAAGGTTATATTACAAGGTTTACGTTTCTAAGACTAACAGTCTACGAAAAAGGTCTATATCGTCTATAGACCTCCTTCCTTACATAGATTTCATGTCAAAAACTTAACTGTGTGTGCTTACTAAAAAATCTAAAGTATTTTTGGGTATTTTCGTCATCATTAAATAACTCGTATCACACATCAGCCAACTATTTAAGAAACTAAATTTTAATTTTTTATATAAAAAAACAATCTAAGACAATACCTCTTAATCTTTGATTCGAAAATATAACAAAATGGCGATTTTCTGAGATTAGCGAGGGAATGTGTGTACACCCGCGCAAATTAACATGAATAATGAACGGTTCGCGCCGGCGGTGTCACGATCGCTTCTAATTGCGATACCTAATTAAACAGAATATTATAATAATTGCATACGCTGCGACGAGCCAACCGGCAAATTAAACGCATTGCCCTGTTATTTGAATAAACTTAATGAGAGCCACAATGCAAATAAACACGACATGCGAATATCCGTCAAAGACTAGGTATTTTTTTCTATTGTTTACGATTGATTTTTTATTACGGTAAATTTCGCATTATAACGCACCAAATTCGGATTTTTATTAGCTACAATCTACTTGGCAATAACATGTAATCAATTACCATGCGCACATAGCCACAATGGCGACATTCGTAAACCAAAGCTCAAAAGCTTTTACAATAGAAATTTTTCACGTTTTATAACTGTTCCACAAATAATCTTCTTCTGACATCTAATTCTGTACCTCGGAGACAAAGAATAGTATATCCTCAATTGCCCATACCTATGTTTTTATATCATTATACTCGCAAAAACAAGTTCTATTTGGTGGTCTAAAGCATTAAATCCTATCCTATCAAATACTTATGAAATTAGCCTCTTGTATATGAAATTATCTCCTAAAATATTATCACGATATAAGAACTCAAGATATCATAAGTCTATTTACAGTGAGAAGTATCGATATCATTTAAATATACAGTATTTTAAGCCTGTATTTATTATCGATTAGGTAACTTATACTATCCGCTATGAAAAAAACATTCTCAAGTCCATAAAATTAAACTTCTATTTATTTTACTGTGATATTATACATGGCATATAAATTATCGATATAACAATAGCAAACCGTAATTTAAAGAAATCAATATTTTATTGGTCATTTTACCCACCCTGGTGGAAATATTTTTTCGACTTTTCAAAAACTTTATTTTTTCTGAATAAGAAAATAAATCGTGAATAACTCATAGGTCATATATTCTCGGAAAATTGGAACTTTTTTAAAGTTTTTCAGAGTTAACAAGACTTATTAAGAATTTTTAAGACTATTGAAGAGTTATTTTAAATAAATATTTCCACCAGGGCAATTTTGTGTTCAAAGTTTGAAGTTGCACATTTTTGCCTGTCCTGTATTTTTTTTGTTTTGGCACTTAATATATTATATTATAAATCCCTGAGGTACAGAATTAGCTATAGAAGCAGTAAACGCATTTTCATTGTGGTAGAGCACAATATGTTACATGCAGTTCTTACTGATAATCATTAAGACCGCTCTATCAGGGAGGTACCGTCCATAGCCCTACCTAAATAAAGCATGGATGGCTTGTGGGATTGCCATTCTTACCTTTTTAGCCTCCTCTTTCCCTTCCGAATCGTATATGTTCCTAACGCCTCCTACACAACGACCTATTCTTAACCTTCCAATGACCAAGGCTGGCAACGCCCCTGCAACTGCAGTATTGTAAGAGTCCATGGGCGACTAAAAAAGTAAAGTAAAGTAACAGCCTATTTCAAATTGTCCCACTGCTGGGCTAAGGCCTCTCTAGACAGAGGGCATAGGGCATAGTCCGCCACGCGGCCTCAGCGGATTGGCAAACTTCACATATTAGATATGCAGGTTTCCTCACAATGTTTTCCTTCACCGCTGAGCACGTGGTATATCATCGCTTAAAATTGCAATTAAGAAAATGACAATTTCATTGGTGCCGGCACCGGGGTTTCTCGGCTCAAGTATACAGAATTAAAGGCGAGCGCCCGGACACTGAGCTACCACGGCTCGTAAAATAAACCCATCAGATATCGCCCATGGACACTGCTTCATTTAATATCTGATGATCCGTTTGTTCCCTTGCCAAACTAAGACGAACCTTGAGAAATTTCTTACGTGTTTTATTTTCGCTCTTACAACCTCCCTCTAAACATACAATTAGACGCAACAAACGATAAAGAACACGTGATAAGAAATAAAATTAAAACCATTTATGTATCACATCTGCTTTAAAATTCTGACCATAATCCAGTTAAGATAATAGGATAACAATCGAAAGATAATTGAAATTTGACTCGAAAAATTGCAGGGATGCCGTTAATTGCTATAAAATATGCAACTAAACTGCAGTCTTATTACAGAATTACTTACAGAAATTTTAGATTTACATTTTTTTTTGCTCCTTCCAATATTAATGTGTTGGCACTGGTGGGGCCAAAAGCCATAAATCGAGCGGAAGCAATCAGTCCCTACTAATTTCTTGTAGTGAATTCTAAAGAATTTTAACAAAATAATATTTGAAGAGTTATCATAGATTGGTGGCGTCTAAATAAAAAAACTGTAAGTAAAATATATTTTAATATATTGTGTGCTGCCCACAACACGATTGAAGATCAATATAGGCAATCAGAAAACCGTTAACAAATATGTATTCCGAAAAAAGGTGTTTAACACATATCGTAAAATATACGATTCTTGCGATTTCATCAGAGGTATGTAACGTTAACTAAAGATAAAAAGATCAAAAATAACGCCTATTTCTATTTACAGTAAAATTAATATTTACAAAAACTTATACCATGCTGGATCAAATATTATAAATAACAATTACTGTATATAATCACTTAAAATCTGGATTCAAGGACCATGAAGTTTGCTTAAAACAGATTCAATATCGATATTTTGTATATTTGCTGTGTGGAGTAAGTATTTCGTGTCAGACTTTGGTTTTTTGCTGCAATTCGGTGAATCGTCTGATGTGGACGATGTTTGCAATCGCTTTCTCTTCTTTACATCAATTTTATCCTTGTAATCAACTTTCTCAACTTCGAGCTCTATTTCAGTGACAATTGGCTCAGATTCTTGTGACCTTGGACTATGTGCTTTGAAAGGCGTATCTATACTAGTCAATGTTGAATCAAATATTTCGTAAATCTGCGCTTTTACGTCTTTCATTGGTGTATACAATTTGTCAATATGCGATATGGAACTCACGGCAATTTCAGTCTCTTTACAATAATAATCAGCGTCCATTATTTCTTTAGGATCTTGTTCAAGCAAGGTACTAAACGTTGTAGCCCTTAATCGTACAGTCACCCCATCGTCTATACAAATTTCCATCGAAAAATTATCCTTCAATGTTGCTGGCTGAGATTTCGTTACCTGACTTAATTCAACATATTCATGATTTATAAAATTTGTTGTTTCTTCATTACATTCATGTATTGATAATTCGACTTCGTCACTATCATCATCAGTTTCGACTATTTCTAGATTGACGGAGGTATCACTTGTTGTTCTAGCACTGTTGTCTCCTACTGAAGTATTATTCTTAACATCTAATCTTTCTAAATCAATTTCATTAGAAGTTGTTTCTAGCTTAGAACAAGGTGAATCTAGCAAGTCTCTTTCAATTATTTTTGCTGTTTCAATATCAAAACCTCGTTTGATCAAATCAATATGAAGACTACTGTCACTGTTTTTGGTTCTAGATTTATCGGATACAGATGTTTCTATGTATTCTTTTATTTTTGATATATCTTCACTATCGTTAACTGATTCTACGTTCAATTGTGTATCTTGGGTTTTACCATCTTGAGAATTGTCATCCGACCAACGAAGTGGCAACTGTTCTATATCCGAATCGTGTGAACAAACCTGACTGTCTACAGCCATATTTTCTTTCGATTTAACAGAATCCGAAGATACATTTTCTGAGCGTTGTGAATTAAATGTTTTTGTACAATGAAGTTTCCTAGGAGTCGATGATTTTCTCCGAGATTTAGTGGGAACACTTGCAGCGACTGGGGTCAAATTGCTATTATCTTTACTACTAGTCCGTTTTTGTGATTTGTGCTGAGAAGACTCCGAATTTTTTCTACTTTTAGCTCCTAGATTTTCTTTAACTGGTGTTGTTCTTCTTGGTTTGATTTTCATAAAAGTTTTGGGTGATTTGGTTTTTTTCAGAGAAATATTTTTCTTATTACTATCGAATTTTCTTTTAGCATCCCTCACCCTTTTAGGATTTATTGCGTTATTTGACCTGTCTAATGAACTATCAATACTTGTTGAGATACTGTGTTTCGCTTCATCTTTAGGTTCTTTTACTTTGGTGCTATTAGAATAATCACAATATGAGACGTTTTTTCTACACTGTCTTACCGGCCGCCTAGACTTAGGCTCTTCATTTTTACAGCTCATTTCAACTTTTTTAGATAATTTTTCGGCTTTTTCACACGTTTTAGCATTTTCTGTGCTGTCTGACGGTCCTTCTAAAATTTCGGTAGAAATTATATAATCTTGTTCATCAGGATTATAATAAGATGCACCACCACTCGAATAATCAGTTGGTCTTGAAGAATACGATGATGGAGTAGCCAGGGCCCCTTTAGGGCTGCAAAGGAATCGCGGTGTGGGTATACTCATTATTTTTACATCCGAAATTGGTTCATCAGGCAAATCAGGGCCTAAATATCTGGGAGTGTCCATTTGTATATCGTAAAGTGCTTGTTTGTAAGGAGTTTCTAACAAATCAGATAAATTGAGTTTAGCACCAATCGCATTTTGCAAAGCAATTCTTTCACTTTCAGGTGTGTCAGTTCGGTCGGTACTTGTATTAACTTTGTTCTGATTTTTATCATTTTCTTGATTTGTACTCCAATCATTACTCGTTATTATATTAATAGTAGGTTTAATGGCAACAGACGTAGTTTCTTTGTTGTCGTATGTAACGTCTTCTACTTCTTTGTTAATATCTTTTACTTTTTTATTTTTCTTCTCTTTGGCTTTAGATGTACTCTTTTTCGTTTTCTTCTCGCTTTTATTATTTTCTTCTTTAGCTTTATCGAAGTCTTTGTCATCGGATTTTTTCTTTTTGGTATTTGTACTTTTTGTTTTACTCTTAGATTTTTGTATAGACTTATTGGATGTTTCTATATCCGGCACGATCCCAGCTCGTAAATCTGAATCCCAATTGTTCTTTTTATTAATAACTATTTTATTCTCTTTGGCTGCATCACTTTTTAAATTTGCGTTAGATGTATTCGCGACTTTCTCTATCACTGTACCATTCTTAACAGCTTCCTGAACCTCTTTACTCTGTTGTTCAACTTTCTCTTTAACTTCCAACTCAGCAGAACTATTCTTAGAACTTAGTTCGTTTATTGTCTCGTGTAAAATTCTTCGGGGAGTCGTAAAATCTAAAACTCTCACATGAGACGTTCTTCTAGGTGTTGACGAAGACTTCCTTTTGGGTGGCAAGCCCTGCGGTGTACTCTTTGCCAAGGCCGTTAACAATGAATTTTCCTTTGGCACAGACACATGACCAGTCACTTCAACAGTTTTAACGAGGCTTTGTTCGTTTATAATTTTTTGGTCAGTTAAAAATTTATTTTTTCCTTCAACATTTTTCTCACAATCAATGTGTGGAACATTTATGTCAGATGTAACATCAATAACTAACGGCTTGAGAATATTTTGAGAGCAACTCGTAGTTGCAGTTGCAAAACTGTTTACTCTAGGCAATGTAATTCCAGGATGTGAGTCGGTTGAACCGGTTTTTGATTCTGAAACAATATATTTAATTAATTACGGATCATTTATTTTTATCGTATTTATTTCTTTATTTTGATATTGAAATTTAAATATACCTGTAGATGGTACTAGAATAATAGTAGGCATAGCCATAATTTCATCTTTAGTATAGTTCAATGGATTTTGTGGTTTTTGCCTATAAGCTGGGGTTCCATTTATAACAATGGTTGACATTTGAATATGTGGTGTAGACGTAGCGTTATTTAATAACGGAGCCATTTTCGGTCTAATAGGAATATTTTCAAAAGACTTATCCACTTTGATGTCTGACAAAATTTTTATTTTATTCTCTTCACGCGTAACATTTGTATTGTGTGTACCAGAATTATGTTCCATTTGTGAAGGCAATTCAGTAGTTAGAACAGGAATCACTTTGTTATTTTTTATACATCCAACTTTTATCATATAAGGACTTTTACATTTCAGATCTGCAGCATTTATTGTTCCCATATTTACAAATGTGTTTTTCACATCTCTTCTTAAAGGCGCCCTGAAAAAGATCAGTTTTAATAATTTAAAAACATTAAATTATTCAATTTGAAGTAGTCTTTTTTGCCGAATGTGTTTACTCTCATAGGGACGGAGATCCGACACGACGGAGAAAGATGGCAGGGTTGACTGTTTACACAACCATCCAACTCATAGATTAAGTTAATTTAAGGTAATTGTGTGATCAGTCCGCATTGCTTGAAAACCCAACCAAGAAAAAACAGCACAAAGTTATTGTGAGTGACAACGGGTTTCAAACCCACAACCTGTATTTTATAAATTGAGGAGCTTTACCTAGGCAACTGACGGGCTTAACGGATACAGCATATAACATATACCATCAAAAAAATTCAGGCCAACTTAAAGATATAAAAGACGATTAAAGTAGAAAGCAAAATCAATCTTTATAATTTGCGATAGTTGGTAAAAGATCGCCAGAAAAGATGGCCAGCCTTTCAACACCTGCAGCAGTGTTTATAGTAGAGAAAGTTAAAGTTACTTTAAAAGTTGGTCTTGAAAAATAAGCAGACATTTTTTTTTTTCACCAGTAGAAAATTATATCACTATTAATTAATTTTGAATCTCAAATTAATAAACCACAAAAAACTTTAAAAAGTCTTGCAACATGTACAGTTTTTACTTCATATTTACCAAAAAGAAATGGCAGTTTTTTACAGTGAACATAAATA
>DWHK01001982.1:0-10431 GCA_018247855.1 Graphium androcles
GGGTTTGAACTCAGGTTCGCCTCGAGTATACAGAATTAAAGGCGAGCGCCCGGACACTGAGCTACCACGGCTACATTGCCGGTAAATTCTTAAAGTCGGTAATTCATTTGTCTACGAGCTATAGAGGTATTAGTTTTAAATAATCGAGTTGTAAAAATTGTAATAAATATATTACATAGCCATGTTTGTGATGCCCAATTTATTTTCGAGTTATAAAGGGAAAATATGTACTAAAATGGTTTGTAGGACTCGCCGATTATTTAGACTAATAGTTAGTCGACGGTTTGAGATATCGAAAAGTGAAACTTTTTTGGGCTTGAAGGGAAGGGAACTAAGGTAAAACTTTTAGAGGGTTTTCGAGTTATGGCGGTTCGAGTTAAAGAGTTTACATTTTAAACTATATCTGCTCTCGGGCCTCAACTTTTTAATTTTCCAAAGTCGGACCATCGCATAACATTATTTTTTTTATGGAAAAGATGAAAAAGGAACAAATGTTAAGTTTTCCTGTCGCCTATAGACACACACAATGTCCAGCGTGTGCGTTGTCAACCTGGGAAATGGGATATAAGTCGTTTATTGGGTAGGATGGGTTGGGAACATATAAAGGGTTTGGAGGGGAAAGGTGTGAGAAGAGTGTAGGAATGGCCATCCGGCAAACCAAAAAGTCACGCCTACTCTATTTTATGCCGACCTTGTGTAGGGTGGTGGTACTTCCCCGGGTGAGCGCGGTCTTAGAGGTGCAGCAAGAGCTGTAGAAGGATGTTATGCTCTACCACCTGATTTTCCAAAGTTGTTTAATGTATTTTACATATAGCTTCGTAAAATAGAAGAAAAAGAAAACTCTCTGTACCAAAATGTAATAATGATAATATGGTCGCAGAGCCCCATCCGGTACGACAAGTTCGACAGTATATCATTGTCGATGGCGAACGCGGTGACCGGACGCAACGGCACTTACAGTCTTACTGGTAAGTAATAAGGTTTAAATTCGTACTTAAGGATTTGTTGTCAATATGACTTTTTAATATTTAAATATATGTATGGCGTACGCGGACATACACTTGATTTTATAACATCCTATCTGACAATTAGGGAACAACAAGTTGTAATAGATGGTAGTTCATCATTGGGATCCATGCTACAAACGGGGGTCCCTCAGGGATCAATTCTCGGATCTTTTCTGTTCCTAGTCTATGACAATACTTGCCTTTAATGGTAGATAAGATGTCAGAAATAGTTCTGTTTGCAGATCACACTTGTCTGCAATTTAAGATTAAAAGAAATGACTACTCTGTAAAAACACCTAACCGAATAATACTCGTAGATAATGTGTCAAACTCTTTTGCGATTAATAATTTAAAATTAGCATTAAATCCAAATAAAACAAAATGTAAACACTTCACGTTATCGGAGTTAGCTCCTGCTTCTAATATTACTGTACACGACAAAAATTTCTGTAGGAAGATTCAACTGTTTTCCTTGGAATCTCTATTGATTCCAAGTTACAGTGGGGAACACATATTAACAAACTTGCAAAAAAACTAAGTTCTGCAAATTTTACCATACGCAAAATAAGACAGCTTACTGATGAGGCAACTGCTAGATTAGTTTATTTCTCATACTTTCACAGCATCATGTCTTATGGAGTGTTGCTCTGGGGTTCCGCAGCTGGTCTAGACACAATATTTATTTTGCAAAAGCAGGCAATAAGAGCAGTTTATAAGCTGGGTCCACGCGAATCATTGTGCGATATTTTTGGTAAATCAGGTATCTTGACTTTACCATCTTTATATATATATGAAAATATTATATACGTACGGGGCAATATCGATCTATATCTATCATATAAATATCTTTTCCCAAAAACAGATAGTAGACCACGTAGAGCAGGGTGAACTTTGTTATTATAGGTACCAAGGTTTAGACTTGCCAAAACCACAAGGTCGTTTCTATACAAGAGCAAACAAATGTATAATAAACTGACTAAAACACAACACGAATTAAATGAAATTAACTTACGAAAAATTGTGAAGACAACGCTAATAAAAAAAGCCTATTATTCTATTCAACAATACATTGAGGACCAAGATATGTGAAAGTAATTTTCTCATGATCTGCACTTGCAAATACCCGGTAGCTGCTTGACCAAATTCAGATGATGTAATTATTATACTGACATTATGTACACAATTATATGTTAAAAAAAAGACAAGATCGCAGAGTTTTCTGACCGTTCTTCTCTGGACTGGTCTAGTTTCCGAACCGGTGGTAGATTTTGACATTCGTAAGTGCTTTAAAAAGCCTAAATCAAAATAAAGAATTTTGACGTTAACTTTGACTTTTACACGTCGCTCGGCATGCGACGCGTGACAGATCAAGGTTCCAATAATTAATACCGGCTGTCGGATTCCGGAAACTTTCACCAATCTTCTTGCCTTAAGGGCTATGCTTAGTTAAGTTAAATTAATGAGGATAACTCAGAAAGAATACGTCTCGCAGGATCAAAATGTGTTTTGGGATTGCATCGTAAGCTAAAAAATCTAATAAAAGTTGCTACACCCTATTGATTAAATGTTCATTGATTAAAAGAAGTACATATTTTTATTATTGTTTATAACAGTAAAAATACGTATTCACTAGTTTACAGCCAGCATTTTAATTCATCTTATTTTTATCCATCAGTAAAAGCAGATATGTTTAAATAGTGTGGGCGAACTAATGATTATAAAAGATTATTATTACGAACTAATGATCATTAAGGATTGATTAATGATTACTAAGGATTATTAAACTCTTGGTTACATGATACTCAAATTGAAACAATTTGTGAGCGATTTTGCAAACACTATCTTTCTACTTCGAGTCAAATGTTTTATCTGCTTGTACTTCTGTAGGTGCAAAGACAACGGCACTACTTTGCTTTTATCATACGATATCAGTTTTGTCTTTTTTCAGCCACCGTTAGAAATGACCGATAGACAAAATGCTTTAAAGAGCAGTCTATTTAAAAAAAATGCTACTAACTAATGACATCAGTTATTACAGATTTTATGGAGCATAATATTTAAAAACTCAATTCATAGATTTTTAAGGTGAATTCGGGTTTATAAATGCAATATGATGTTGTTGAAAAGGTATTAAAATGGATCTAAATGTCTAAAATACCTAAATTGGACAGAATGGCAACGAATCTTCATCTCGAGGTTGAACACACCATTTAGAACAGAGAAAACAGTTATATAAACAGACGGGATCAAGACGTCTTACATATCGAGATCAGAAGTTATTAACACGGCAAAAAAAGATTATATAATACATCTATTTGTATATGACACATAAAAGTTAAAACTGGAAACATGCTCTCACGGTGGACAAACATTATAAAAGAGACTAAAAAGTTCGCCAATGCTTACGATGATAGTAATTTGAGTAGCATTACACCTGTAGTACACAGCATACTACACCATAAAAAATGATAAGTACCCGATAATTCTTCAGTGCCCAATGTAATCAGTCATGCTATTAGTACCCAAAAGAGCTGTGTATAAAAGCCCAAGAGATGGCAGCATTATCAGCAAATTATTGAAGATGCTGTTAAAACCTTTACAGACGCCCCTGAAGGTCATAATTTACAAGACTCGAACTAAGCAACAACACCCGAGCTGTCCGCATCTGCAATAACACTGTTTTTCCAAAAAGGTGTAAAAGTGATTTAAATACCTACCGGCTGATAAGACTTATGACAAACTTGTAAAACATATTCACAAAAATAATCCTAAATAGAATTACGAACATATTAGATATAAACCAACCTCGCGAACAAGCAGAGTTTCGTAAAATTTTTTGCAATATATATTACATACAAGTAGTGAGACAATGAATTGAAATGGCTTAAGAATAGGGGATAGTAATAAATACGTATGTGCTTTATGTATTTCCAAAAAGCTTTTAATTCACTATACCATATGGAATTTGTTTATACAACAAAGCATAAATGTGACATACGAAAAATTACTTCATCAAGTCTACTCTATATTACTATACACAAAGAGTCGAGCAAAAATAAGACTAGAAAGAGAAGGGAAAAAATTGACGTGGAATAAGGCGTTAAGCAGGATAATCCACTACCCCTAAAGTTATTTGCAGCGGTATTAGAATCTGTATTTAGAAATCTGGATTGAGCAAAACAGGGCTGAAAAGAGACGGTAAATTTCTTAGCCACCTGCGTTTTACAGGCAGTTTAGAAGTTTATACAAGTCAAAACTGTACATAAATTAAAAATCAGTTATCATCTAAATGTCTGATACAGATGTCAAAAATGTAAAAACCAAAAAAGAGATATATACTTCAACGTCGCTGCTATGGCATAATATCTACACTGGAAAATCGAATAATGTCGAAGGCTGATCGCAAACAAGTTCCGAGCACGCATAAATACGGGCTCCAAAGCGCTGCAAGGGTTCCGCGGACGTGGTTTAACGGAATTAATTATTATCGGGCCAATATTCCAATCGAATGGGCACTCGCGTCGTAAATGGCAAAAATTTATTTTGAATATCATTTCAGAATCCAAACCTGCCGGCGGTGAAAAAAAACAATAATTTCCGCGTGGCAGTCTCTCTCCCTCTGTTTTCACTTACATAATATGACAACCATGTTTGTCTTTCTTCCAGTCGAGCACACAGAATGTTATATTTGCTTAGACAATATTTAAATTCTCCTTGAGTACGAGAGCGAGGAAAATTCACATTTTACTACGAGATTTCCTAACGTTAATGTTAAATGATTAAAAACAGAATGTGTAAGTAATTTACAATGCCGTCGGAATTCAGCGCATCCATACATTTTATATAAATTTCGAGTTCAAAATACACCGACAGATGGTTTTTCTAATAATTGTGATATATATATTGTTGCATAAAGGCTATATGTATGATGTTTTCACTGCTGGTCGAAACCACTTTCTCCACTATTTGGGCAAGAGATTGTGTCACAAAAACCGAATGTAAAACAAACATTTAACAATTTTATTTTCGATTTTACACCAGGACTCGGAACTCTTGTAACTATAAATGAACCCATTTTTTTATATCCAATTGATCAATGGTATATCTGGTATGTCTAATGGAAAGAAATAACTTTAACACCTCTCACATAAGGCAATGCCTATACGATAATTTATTTACCCCTCGGCCCTAAAGGTACATTAATGGACAAGTGTTTGGAATAAATTAAAGATTTAAGTTCCTGTCATCGCACCCTTGCCTCGTATAGCTTTATGAGATTTTCGACAACAAGGGTAAGACTGTATGTTCAGTTTCCGCATATCCCTAATTCCTGCGCCGCACTCTCTGCGTCCTCATCGCAAATCTATCAGGCTTAATCGCTTTTCTCGAAAGCAACCCAGGCGCCTTCAGCACAGCCCTCGAGCTCGGTCTACATCGTTGCTCGCATGTCTTGCAAGTGCCTGGGCCGACTCTGAAACCCCATCAAGTCAACGAGCGCCGCAAAAAGTGAAATGCAACCTGACCGATAACGAGGCCGACTAAGTCTTAGTTAAAATCTCAGCCACGGCGACTCCCACAATCACGGTAGAACATGTGGTTCTTTGCACTGGATTTGTCTTTGCACTTTGTGCAGATATCTATATACAGCTTAACTCAACCTCTTAGAATCATCCAAAGGTTGACTGGTAGAAAACTCCTTTAAGGTTAAGTCCGCTTTGTATATTTTTTTACTGGTTGTTATAAAAAATAAAACTCAAAACTGAACTATGTATTTTAATGGCTAAAACATCAAACATTAGTGACTTTGAGTAAATAACACAATCTGGTTTCACTTTCTTTTTAATTTTCATTTGACTTTAATTTTTCCTGTCATTCAAAATCAAGTTTGTTTAAAAAGAGGACCCAGAATATCGGATTTCTCTTTTGCAGTATGACTCAAATAGCCGTCTCCTCAATCCAAAGGTGGCAAACAAAAGTTCCTTTAAACAGATTTAGCAAGAGTATGCCAAAGTACTGCAGGTCAGGCACGTTCTTGCTTATGGCGAGACGCTATCTTGCAGGATCTGCTGAACTTGGATATAAACTTACCACCGATGGAGATTGAAGAAAAATTTATAAAAAATATGTAGTACTATATTGGCACCAGAATTGGAGACGTAGCTGGGACGATTCAATGAGACGCAGGATTGCCTCCATAGAAGGATGCGAAGAAGGACCGCAATCCAGTTTCAATCTGCTACTTACTGCGACATACAAGGTCATGACGAGGAATTATAGAGCAATGGGCACGTGATAAGCACCACACGCTTGATCAAACTGTAATAATGTCATCAGAGTACGATAGGGATTAACGTGAGATGGGTCGTCGCTGTCAAGACGTACCAATATTGTAGACAAATCGCCATTGACAATCAAGAACGCCGAGATGAAAAGAACAGTTATCCTTTCGTTACACTACTCGTACGAGCGTACGTTGCGCACACTAGAATGAAGACCGCGTTAAGGCAAACGTAGTGTATGGAGCCCTGCAGCACAATATACTAATAAAAAGTAGCGAGCAGTGGATACTTGTGGCTGCCCAGGACCGGGATGGCTGGCTCTAATTATAAGGGCACCTTTATTCAGCTGTGGATGGTAATTTATTGATGATGAAGATAGTTTGTAACGAATAAAAACACTCCGGCTTAAGGCCTAAATTGATGCTTTTGTGTCACAGGGTATTACAGTCTCAATATAGTGGTGGACAACATTATTAAAGTTTAATTCCTTGATGTTACAGAAATCCACAGCAGAGATAAAAAAAAGGTTCCCATTATTTCCTTGTTCCCTTAGCTGAACAGTGTAAAGCTGTAAATGCTTATCTCCCTGCCTTTCTCCGGAATACTTAGGGCATCCTGAACGCCAACGTTGAAGCAGTGACACACGATCCGAGCGCAGACGGCCTCGGCAGCAACAGAACCTGCTGTACGATTCTACCACCATTATCATATCCGTGGCTTCTAAATCTTCTAGTTCAATATTGCTTGACATAAACGTTCATAACATAAACGTTCCGGACATCGATCACTTAAAGTAGTAGTTTGTTTGTATTGTGTTTTTGCCTACATAGACACTTTAAGCGAGAGGCGCGTATTCTTTCTAACTCCACAGTGGTGTGTTTTTAAATATCTATTACTTTTGTGTAGCAATAAGATTTGAATAGGCTTCATAATCGCAAATACTCACAAATTTGCAAAGCGAATTTCCAAAAAAATATTGAAATACATTGTAAACAGTATTGGCGAAAAATTTTTGATGGTAAAATTAACTTTTAAGTAATTTTCAAAACTGGTCAACCCATAGTATGTGTGTAGGGCTATCGGCTTATATTCCCTTAGTCCCTGCTCCTAGGTGCTATGTACCCCTTGCACCTCGAAGTAAGACGGCCGTGTTTGAAGCCACGCTGACCTCTTACAAAAAATCTCTTATGTTGTGTTATTTATAAATCTCTTAGTTAATATTGAAGCTTTAGCTTATAGGACTGCACTAACCAACCACAAGCCACAGGTACCAGTTTCTGTTTACGCAATTCTATTATTATTATTCGTATTAATAACACATCTAGATTCTTTGTGGAACCCAAGTACCTCCGCAATTCTCCCCAGAGACCTAAATAGCCAACACGTACAAAGCATTTACATTACACAATATTTAAACACACTGTCGGCTGATTATTCCTTAGTTAAAACGACATAACTATTAAACAATAGTAATAAATCAATATTCACTACGCCTTTGTAACTACATTCCCAAAACAAAGCTAATAAAAAAAGCGAACACTGTAACACGAATTAAACAAGCACTTAATAACATTGTTAGTTGTAAAAATTACCAACTAAATAAGCGGACACGGACTAAAGCTTTGTAGACCATTAGTGAGGTCTAATAGTAAACTATTCTGTACCTAAAATACGTTTTTAAAACGAAATCGCTTTCATTCGCGTAACGAGGAATGCTTAGTCAGGGGCGACCGAACGTCTTTAACCGACAGGACCTAATAAACTAACGAAAACGCTAATAAAATTGAGTTACCGAAATACTTTTTCCCGATTCTAATAAAAGTCACAGGTTTATTTCTAAAATGTTACGGAGGCATACTTGCCTGCATTTATTATGCAATAATTGCAATTAAATATAATTTGTTTTTGATTCATATTAAATTGTTATAATCATATTGTGATAATTGTGCCCGTGTTATTGCTGAACCAATCAAGTAACAAAAAAATTATCAATTGTTATGTTTTTTCCCCATTCCATAATGCCCAATATAAATAAATAAATGACACATTATTAATTATCTTATATCTGCTGTACCATTAGATATTAAGTTTCAAGGAGTCTTAAGCATTACACATTCCGTCTTCTTTCAGTTACTTAATTTAACACTTAACATTTGCATAAAACTGCTTGGAGAGTAAACCCTTATTAAAGCCCCTGAGGGATTTTAAAATAACGCCTATATTCATTAACCTCACCACGCCGCCTGCATTATATCAACGATGATTATGCTTTTTATTCCTGTTAAATTTTCCCGCCTTAATGGTAATATGGGAATTTCTTCCATTTTCTTGTACCGTTGTACGTTGTAACACATCTTATTTAAATAGGTCCTACGTGTACATACGTTTTAACTGTATTTAGTATGTTGTTATTGCTTCTTTTTACACTTTGTGAATATGGTAATTTTCTTTGCTTTCAAATGTTATTTTATTTATCATATTACATTAATCTATACATTTGAAAATTCCTTTTTATTATTCACAAAAATATACTAAGGTAATTCTGCAATGGTAATGTTAAAATACTTTCAGAACGTGGATTGACGTTAGTTACCAATTTTTTGCTTTTTATCTCGATTTTGTTTGGTTTTTTCAGGAAATATATGGACAGGACAGTAATTGCCTAACAAGGTCCAGGTTGTTTTCTCCATATAAGGACCCACCCTATTAGTGGTACAGAGTTTAAATATAGAAATGATTGGTTACTTAAATGACAAAGTGTAATAAGCAGCTGGCCTACCACGGTGAAGGTTGAAGTGGGTGCTATGTAGTGGACGCTATGTGTGTTATTGTCTAACACGTAATTAGGTCCAAATTATGAGTAAATAAATGTAATACCTGCTAATAAGGTCCAAGGACTAAGACTGAAAAAATTATTGATTAGTAACATTTTGGGATTTTCCTTAATAAAGTTAGAAATCAGCGTAAAACTACAATTTCTTTCATTTATAACTAGAAAATAGATTAGTTATAGCTTATGTATATTTCCTAAGACGTTATAAGGACGACACAAATATAAATGTATTTTCGTTTAAAGACAACAGCCACGAACTTAATAGTAGTTAAAGTTAATGCTTTCTAAAAATATAAGTTTTCTGGTATACAATGCTTGAAATCTTACAGTTCAATTATGGATCTTATTTACGGCCCTGATGCCACTATAACTCAGAAATTCTTAACAAAATAAACACAACATTCCGAGTTTTTTTTTTACATTTAAAATTAATTTATCTCAAAATAATTAATCGTCTAGGCTTGATTTCTCAAATATTTTTTCTCTTAATTAGAGTTGACAATGAAATCTCAAGAAGGGCAAAGTTATTGTTAATAATTTTATTTATTATATTTACTTCTAGTATTAACTATTTTAAAGTCACACAGTTTTCACGAGTATCCGATTTTTCGTTTATTTTTTCGAGTTCATATAATCGATATTATATCAAAAGTGATGACTTCACCATCTTGTCAATCCCTAGCGTAAGGAAACAATTTAACATTTTACATAAAATATTCACAAATTCTCGAAGTATCAAAGAAATATATATACCAACAATAGAGAATTCAGTATACTACAACATATAACTAAAATATATCATGTTTACTGAAATACATGTATTTATTTGGGTAATATCTTCGTGTTACGTCACAGTAATTTACTCAATAAAACACCATATCTACGTGAAATATTGCTTACGCTTAATAAAAAAGGATAAACAAACAAATCCATAAAATATAAAATCAGAAGCAAGCAAGCAGGACACTATCGCCTGTTCCTCGAAAAAACATTGACACATGAATATTTTATCACTTGTCTCTTTCCTTCTTACAGAACGTACTTAAGGACAATAGTTTCTCTTTCCCATGCTTCATCAGTCTTTAGATTCTAAGTCTATATGCTTCAGATTTAAAGGGTTTTAAATATTATTATAATATTATTAATATTTACGCTATAAATGAAATTCAGAAATTTGTTGAAACAAGAGACTTTCACATTTTTATTTCACAACTCTAGTGGCAATTGTAGCAAGGTCCAATCGGTGAGCAGCAGCAACCCTGGACGCAAGGCGGACAGCAGCGTGACATGGGGGGATCACAGCCCCCAGGGC
>DWHK01001983.1:0-10430 GCA_018247855.1 Graphium androcles
ATATAAATGAACAACCACCATCGATTGTATAGCAACTTGATTAGACGGCCGGCCTTTATGAGGGCAATAAAAACAAGATGGCGTCCACCGCACCCATTTCAATCGGCACCTCGCTAAAACTCAGATTTCTGTAAACTATCGCGTTACTTCACAAATTGTTTCCTCGGTCACACCCTCCTACACAAATTCGTTACGCCCGTCTACGCATAGGGAACATCGGAATTATAGGGAAATATAATAATAAAATTTATACGCGACTGCGAACAGGATTATGATTTTGCGTAAATATGTTGTTTTTATTTATTATTAAATTATTATTTTGGATTTCTATTTTGATTGTAATCATTAAAGCTATGGTAAGGTTTCAGTTATGTAACACATCTGTTGTTGATTAGGTTTTAATATTATTCTCATTTATAATAAACATTATAATTAAATAGGTATTTTTTATTACATAAAAGGATTAGCAAATGGTTTGTTTATCAATGTGTCTTGATAGAATTACAATAGGTGTTTTACTAAAACAATAAAATTTATGTTTTTGATGACCGGTTGACGCAGTTGCTAAGACGTAGGCTGCGATGTCGCAGATCGTGCTTATGATTCCCACACGGAGCAGATATTTGTACGACCTACAGATATTTGATTTGTATCTGGGTATTTTTCTTTGCTTGTTTTTATCTTACGGTAAGGGCAGCGTTAAAAAAAACAATTATGTTAAATGTTAATTAAATTAAATATTTTATTCTAATAGCATTAGTATGAGATATCTAGTAGCAATGAAAATAAACTATAGTTGGGGAACAACTGTGCCACAAAAACACATTCAAGAGACGAGCGCGCAGTGTCCTTAGAAATTCTTATGAGACAACAAAATGCGATCTCCGAAATTGGTCGGTCCTTGGCCAGATGTGAGGGGCTATTTTAAACTCGTAATAACCGTTGTCGACACGTGTGTGACGACCATTACCACATATTACAAAAAATGGAGGAAAAACAATAAATATTCGAAGGGGAGGACCGGAGGACAGGAGTGGACGCGGCTTAAAATTGATTTTTTGAAACGACAACACTATGGCCTGGGTTGCGATAAATAAAAATGTTTGTAACAGCCAGTTAAATAATCCAATTGTTTTATCGTCCATTTACTAGACACTACTACTTTTTATTTAATTAATAGCAACGTAATCTATGTTTTTTTTCAATTTTACTTTTAATAACTTTGTTAAGTTTGGTAGAACACGTTAATGATTCTGAAAAGCATCATTTTCATTAATTGTATTAAATTTGAAAATAAAACTCTTAATATTAAAGAAATAAACAAACTATATAAATAAAATAACAGAAATAAAAAAAATACTGCTGTGTGATGTTAATTTACATTTTGTAAGCAAAGTTGAAATGGTAAAAGCGAACGTTTAAATATGGAACCATCAAAAGTTCTCCGAAATGCCATCTATCATAGAATAAATCTATGATATATTTACCACAGCGGGAGCATTATCGCCATTCCTAAATCAGCTATCAACGGACTCTTTTCACTAAAAGGGTGAGCCTCACCATAGAAAAGGTTGACCCTTCATAAAGACTTATCACTTCATATACAAAATAAGGTTCCACTAATCCCCAATCTGCCAGACGAAATGCAAAGTTAAAATTTACTCTTTAGAGACCAATTTACAACAGTCCGAACGCTGAATATGGAATCCCGTCGAACTTAGTGGTAGTTTTTTCCACAACAATCTCCTCTCGGACTTAACTTACGTTATCTCGCCTACCGCCAAGAGGAATAGAAAACCCGCACATACATAATAAGGGCGATATTTCTAAAGAAATTTAAATTCGCCCGCAAAGGTCCTGAGATAGGATTAAAGATTGGGCGTCGAGATGGCCCTTTGTGGCGGACCCTTAAGAAAACATGTCTTGATATGGAAATATCTCGGACGGAACTTGGGCGACGGAATCATTTACGATGGCGATAAACGACACAGAACAAACGAACAACGTGTTTTGTTAAATATTTCGTTCGAACATTCGAAAATTCGTGATATGGGGGACTATCATGGTGGTTATTTCGTTTGACTGCGTGCGAAGTGCGTCATTGTGCAGTCTGACCGATCGTTTATCGACGCGGCGCACCGTGCAAGCTCAAGTGGAATGGATAATTTTAATCTGTGGTCAACACAAAGGGTTGTTCGTATCGACAAAACGATAAAAGGGGCATCAATTGATGTAAAACGCAAGAGATGTTGAAACCACCTAAAATTTTTAAAAGAGAACAAATTATAAAAACACTAGTAATTCGCCGCGAACTTGGACCTCGCGATTATTTTATTTTACATTTATTTCAATGTCTCTTTAACTTCTCAACCGATTTTAATGCTCAACGAACTTAAAAATTGTACTAATACTACCTACATATATTCCAAATTTCATTTGAATCGGAGCACTGGTACGAGAGTAATCGCGGAACATATGTACATAAAATTGAATTTTGCTCCGACTGTAATTGTCAACCTCGCGCTTCGCTCACTCGGTCAATTATCAAAATGTGAGAAATTATTAGTTTATTATACTTTTTGATATTATTGTAAGGTGTAAATGAGGATCTGTTAAATTAAATGTGTTAAATGCTGGAAACAGAACAATATAATCCGAACTCAAAACATTTAGGTAGTCCGACAATCCTTCATTAATTTATAAAGTAAACCAAAGCGAACAAACACTGGACCCGGCGTACACTTGATTCAATATTTATTTTGATACAAATAAGAGACGGCCATCGGCTCCGGAGCGTTTTGTCATGTTAATGACTGTAACAATGACACCTTGTGGACACATATATTATTATATGCAGCGAGCCTTTGTCATGAGTATGGACACGAAACGAATGCGTGGCGCACAAATACCGTATTCAAGTAAACTTCAACACGCAGCTGGGCATGGTTAAAATTTAATTACGTCTCAAATATGTCGGCCTCTTCTAAATATAACCGTTCACCATAGTCTAAGGCCACGCGATGGGGCACGAGACAAACCTCCCCTCACCTTTACACAGCAAAAGACGTCACGTCTAAAATTAAAACCCACTTATTTAAATCCCGCCACTTAGCCACCTTCCCGTGCCGTACAAAAACTAAAAATATCATCGACCATTGTGTCACGCTCAAAGAAGTTCCATAGGTCACGGCGAACGCATGAGCATGTACCACGTGTCAGGAACACGCCAAACCATTTTTTTATCTTTCGAAAAATTATAAAAGACCGCTCCTAACAATGGGGCCTCGGTAGCATCTTTGACAATTATAATATCCGAGATGCCTATTTCCGAAACAGCATTAGCGCTAAGGAAGCATCCTTCGATAGTAGGCTCTAAATAGATACAGTGACAGCTGAATATTCAATGGCCGCAGCACAAAACATGAGGTCCTTTGTTACTAGCACCGTGATGGTTAACATAAGGGTCATCACAAAAGGCAGAAGATAACAATGCGCGCACGTCAATCGTGTGCTCATGCAAATAATTTTTTTCTTCCAAAACATCCCCTTTATCTGCTACGAGAGCGATGGGGTTAATTAATATGTACAAAGTAATACAATTAAATTTAAGACCCCCTATAACTTGGCACGAGGTCAAAGTTAACTGTCACCATTAAAATAATATTCTTATTTGACAATGCGCCGCGTTCAGTAGATTTATAGCGAAAATTGTTTTGTTTCCGTTTATCAATTTAATATATTGTGATATTTTATTACGGACCAAGCCCCTTATATTGAATAAAGCTGGTGTGACAGCTCACTCGAAGGGGTTAATATGAACGTTTAGGATAAACTCAATAAGTCGAGACAACCGGTGTTGAGGCGAAACCTGCAATTGACGTTCCGATGGTAGCGCAATCGCATAACGAGGCGGGCGGAACAATTTAAACTTGCATTTTCACCCCGAAATAACCGTTCACAATAACCGTTATTGAAAACGGAACGAAATGGGAAACAACGGAACAACGTGCAAGTTGTGGTGTGATCCAGTCAGACAGACGATATTTCTGTTAATTTTGCATTAAGTGCAACTTTGAACGGGCGTGCTCTCACAAAGCGGCCGGCTAAATGCGGGTCGAAAATTCTCGAACGGCGCACGATTTTCGGGTTTAAGGAGGCTTTTGTTGTGCAACGGTTTTAATACAAAAGTGTCAAATGACGGCACATCTGCTCCCACAAAGGGTTACGCGCTCGGATAGATTATTTTTCGAACCACCCCCGCAAGATTGTTCTCCTATACAGATGTCCCAAGTTACTTTCACGTTTTATATTGTGCACTTTCGTAGGTAAGTTATTGAAGAAAATATGCGTCATTACCTAATTGATTACTTCAGCAGTCCAAGTTATCATTATTTACTATAAATGTTTTACACTTTACTCAAAAGCTGTAAAATAGATATAAAGATGAATATTCATCATACGTACAGTATACTTAATATTTTTTTGTGTGTCTGTTTGACGATAATCAGAAAAAGACAGAAAATTATAGAAAATCGGAACACGCCGTATCGAATGTGCCATTGTGCGAGGTGACGAGATTAAGCTCCAATCCCAAATATATGGATGAAGGATGACGTAAGCATTCCATGGACGTCCAGCATTGTTATTGTGCAACATCTTGCGATGTAGGACAAAGAAATCGGAGCGTGACGATAAAATTGTCTCCGGGGCCCGAAATCTTTCCTTGCCGTCGCCTGATCGCATGCATCATTAATAAATTACTAAATACATACAACACACCGGACTTACGATGACGTAGCGTTTTTAATATAACTAACTCTTTGTCCTCCGCTTTGTATTAATTTAATGCTGCATTCGGATTAGTAGTGACAATTTAAAATAAAACGATATATGTGATCTATTGTGGAATGAGTTTAAAAAAGGATAAATCTATTTTATTTACCATACTAGTTTTAACTATCGGAAGAGCAATGAACATTTGCATTGTTATTTAGTTGAACAAATTATTTGTTGCTTCCTGTTACTATATAATATTTTATTAAAAATAACTTACCGCTATGCATCGTATTAGATTCTGCATCAGCTACTTCTGTCCTTGACTTCTTTTGGTCCTCGGGGGAAGTTGATGTGTCCATATGTTCTTGTTTGATCTTGGGCTTAATATCTTCGTCCGGGGAGCTGGATGGCATAGGAGAAGTCGACGCTCTCCTTTTTGGCGTTGAAGCCTCGGCATCAGCTTCTAGATGTACAAAATTGTGACTTTTATAATTCATTTTATGATATAATATTTTTAACTTACCTTACTTTGATAAGTTATTTGTAAAATTAAAATTTTGTCGTCATTTGTTGACATGTTTTTGTTTCTAGATTAAATTATTTAATAAGTTTGGGATTTTAAAAATATATCGTAGAAAGAAAAGTAATATGATCTTTGCATTTTTTTATAACAACAAATTAAATAGCTCTTTTAGCATGTAATCTACTCAAAAATTAGCAATTATATTATTAGTTTGATATGTATTGTTTGTAATTACCATCGAGCAATCGTTTTGGTGTGCTAGAAGCTCCACCATCTTCCAGAAGATCAGGAGGTGCTATTGACGGGCTAGCAAGAGGTGGTGTATGCACTCTGCTGTTTGGTGGCCTTCTGGCCGTAAGCAGAGACGGTCTCCGACCGCTAGAGTTTCCGGTCGCCATCTGACCTGACCTTGAGCCATCTTCTTGGTCGGAGTTAGGTCCTACGTGAACGTGAAAGAATTGATTAGGAAGGATTCATTGCTGCTGCTTTGATCGGTTAAAATATTCATGTTCCTTAAAAGAGGTTATTTTGTAACTAACGAAAGAAACTCAACCTCCAAGGAAATGTTTAAAAACTATAATTCCGTCTATATATAACTGGTACTTATACATACACTATAACCACGTTATTGGCGTTTAACTCCATCTATTGTGTTTTATATATTTGACGGGAACCTTAATATTTTAGATTAGAACACATTATAATATCAACAGTGCGGTGAAATCTACAGCTGTAGTATTGCCCAACGACTAGCCCAATTTTTTGGCGTGAAAGTTGCGCTGCTCTGTAGTTTACTATTTTACCCTGTGGCACTATAGCAACATGTAAAGAATTTCGGGATGTACCCTAGATGCTTATCTAATATGTTTCAATTTTGAACCACTACATTCGAAAGATGCATTCATTACCTGCGCTATAGCAGTGGTACGAAGTCAGATCCTTGTCGCACGACGACACTTTGTGCTGGATGAAGCGCACAATATCGGCCAAGGCGAAGGCTCGCCTGCAGGCGCCGCAGGTGAGGGTGTCGGCGGGCGTGCCCGGCGTGGGCGACCCGCCACCCTCCGCCGCGCTGTCCGCATCCGCTGTTGGCAAAAGGGATGTTTTAATAGTGGCAAGAGTATGGCAATATGTGGCACTAAGAGCGGATCTAGTGCCGAAGGTTATCAAAGTTATATAGCTTTATTCAATGTAGGTATGTTAACACTTACTAACTGATTGTCAAAAATAGCACCAAATATGTAATAGTGTTATGGTTCGTATGGACAGTTATCTATATACTAGGCGTAGTCTCGCGTTGCTGTGTTTTAATACGTTATATCAAATATTAAGGTCATTAATAGAAATAAAAACTTTTATTTCTATTAATGACCTTAATATTTGACTCTTCGCCTTTTTGGTAAGACTAAATTATACATAGTGTCAAAACCTTTATTATGGTCAGTTAATAGTTCAGGTATCTATGGCGTACACCTATAATATATGTATGTAAAAGTTGAAAAGCTTTTCTTTATTATCTCTGAAACTGCTAGTGGGATTCAGTAAATTCTTTTCGCAGCCAAACAATAAATAAATAGCTGGTGATACCGCGAAGCGTAGCTAGTCTGTGATATGAGGCAATTATCAATGCATATTATTATGAATGCATGTGCAAGTAATATTTAATTATAATATGAAAGAAAATGATTTCTTTTAGTTATGGTAGCCTTTCTAAGAGATGAAAAGATTTGACTTAACGATCGACGTGTCCGACATATGGCCAGTGACACTTGCTCACGATATTTAAGTGTGAAATTATATTTAATAATGTGTTGTTGCCTTCACGGTCTTCTGAAATAAGGTGTCAGTTGTAGGATTGACCACTTATCTTTCAATGGACAAAGGGGATAATGAGTACGTTTCGCTTGCGGTCCGCATTTTTGAAAGGGGTATTATATTTGTTGTGACAGGAAAGTTGGCCCATGCAAGGCAGATGCTACGTTTACTTTGACTTAATGTTAATTGCTGGGTGTCAAATTATCTTGAACCCGTTATTTGGACCCTTAGCAATGACCGACGTTTGTATATTAATATCATTATTAATGTCATCGTCAAATAAGGGTGGTAATTATAAAGTCATTAATTCAATAGAGAATATAAGGAACGCTATAATTTTATAATTAATTCGTTATTCATCATGCTAAAAGAAAATGATTGACCATATCACAAAAAAAAATTTATTACTATTAAATATTGGGAAAACACTAAGATCTTATTTATAATTATAAGATGGTTAAGTATGGCTCTAATATTAAAATTATTACATGGAATTAAAATTGGAACTTAACCACTTATGAGCTTGGTATTTTCTCTCTACAAAAGTTAGTTATAATGTGTAATCAATGATGTAGAACAGGTAGAGAACTGACTTAATACCTAAGGAACGTTTGTAATTAAAAAATAATTTGTATCTGTTATTAGACTTGAATAAATAATTAATATGACAGTGACACGAAAACTAGCAATAAAAAGAATTAATACCATCGAGGCAACAGAATAGCTTCGACCCGAAGACATTTTGCAATAAGGCATTTGGTAGCTGGCACCGAGCTTAATGGAGGAGCACGCATTAAGCACAGCGATTGGCCAAGTACATGGGGGCCACATGCGTTTTTTAATTACCTAATAAATAAGGCGGTGCGACACTACCGTCGCTTGTGAATTATAAAGGCGCTTTCATGCGAGCCTCGCACAATTGGTCGGCACATCAAAGCCGGTCCGCGAGCTAATTTCACATAAGCACGCCTGAGACGCCCTTACGTTCCGTCCTCACTTATTATTATTATTTCTCCCCCGAGTTTCTTTGTGGAAGAAAGTAGGCCGTACTTACATCGCAGGGGCAGCGAAATCCGAGTACAAAATTAATATCGTGGCAATAGGTACGAGGTGCGCGATACCGCCCTGCACGGTGTCACAGTACGTTTGTTTAGAGGGTTTATTATGTAAATGTGGATGTATTGACGTATTTTTTACCGGATCTGTTTAAACGGCGCGGCTCGTGGCAAATGGTTAAGTTTTTCAGTCACTTCCCTTTCCTTGTTTAATGGATTGTCACTCTATGTTTGTTCAGTTCTGTTTAGTCGACGTTGGTGATGTCGCGTGCTCTTATTTGATATTATTAGCCAGACTGTCTGACTATCCTGTCATTATAATAACGCAGTAGAACATAATTTATTGCTATGATTTTTAGAGCAATGATCGGTAAAAACAAAACGTGACATAAGTAAGATCAGAATTAGATATAATATCAGACACTTAGATAAAGACCGGATTAGATTAAACATTGAATTGACAAAAATAGATAATCTTGTAACCAAAACACAATAGAATTCAAATAATTTATCTTAATATGAGATTACATGGAGTGTATGGAAATAAACATAAATATCAATGATATTTTTATCTTTACTACAGATGAAATAACACTACAATTAAATAATATCAATATACGTTTTGCATGACGTGTTTAAAATTCTTGATATATAAGTCACCTCATAGAACTAACTATGTTTTTGAAATAATTAACTGTTTTATATTCTTATTGCCATCACAGATTTCGTTGATAATTTGTTCAGTTGAACCTAAGCACAGTGAGATTTCAGTGTCTTCCAATCTTGGAGTATTAATATGCTTTAATTGAAAATTGTCTCAATCTATAAATATACTAGTAAATCAGACGTCACAAAATCCGTATATACCTTTATTTAACACAGCACAAATAACGTCCATCCATTTCTAGTTAACTATCACATCCGCCCCTATTTCCGAATTATATTGAAATCCAATACAATGTGGTGGTTTATGAGGATATCTAAGGCCAGGTAGCTCCACCCACCGCCACGCGAGTGGACAGTGGTCAGTACACATGCGCCCTTTAGTCCACTACACCCACGCGCTATTTCGGGTAATTTATGGGCTTCCGATATGCTGTTGACGGTAAACTTCCCATCGTTGTAAGGGAAGAAGCTATACAGAATTTACATAGGGTTCGTATAGAACCGTAGTATTTTATATTCAATGTCGTAATATCAATTTTAATCAGCTTTTCAGTCTCTTTTTGTAACGTCTACAAATACTAAAGTTTCTAATCTAGTCCAAAATTGATTCAAAGTTTTTTCGGATTCAATATATTATTAAGGAATAATGTTTCGTTTCAATGTTAAATATTATGAAATCAGTAAACGAGGCTTTGTAACTTCAGAAATAATAAAAACTTTATTACCTCTTTGTAGTATTTACAAATATAAAACCGCATTAAGTTTTTCATGTTGCTTAAGTTATATACAAATATTACTTATACAATATAATCTTTAATTCTATTTTTTATTTATTTAAAACGTTGTCAACAGACGACTTTGATTTGATTTAGTTTTGGCTTGATATAGTTAAAAATAGTAACTCAAATAAAACTGTTTAGTTTTTTGACATAATAGACATAATTGACATAATAGAGCTAGTCTGTTTAGACTAGCTCTATTATGTCAATTGCAACGTTCAAAACCTTTGAATATATTTTAAATTCAACAATGACATCGAAATAATATCGTTCTACGAAACTTTTATTTATGCATGTGGTAACACTATTTCTGACATTAATTATGAAGTCTAGCTATAGCTGTTAAATACTCGAGTAGTGTCCTAGTAATTTTATTTAAGATTCCAAATTGCGTAAAAAAAAAGGTGCCAGTATATTAACAAATTAACTATTGTTAGTAGAGTATGTTCTGATATTTTACGTTATTTTTGCGTTATTTATTGACAATTCAAACATATATTTCTTTGTATAAAATAAGGTTACGGCAAGTTAAATAAAACAAACTATCTATTGTTAGCGCACGTATAGGGACTTTCACGTTATTTCTGATTTATTGAGTGCGCGTCTAGAAAGGGCAGCCTCAGGTGTCGGGGTGGGTTTAGGGCCCCGCCGAAAAGTTTAAATTAGCTCGTTACGACACACGGTGTCTGAGCATTGTTTTTTCGAATAGAAAAGGTCAAACCAACTTGCGTTTCAGCCGACCGTCGTCGCATAAATTATTAATTACATCTCCAAACTCGACTCTGATCCTAACACGGTGTTAATTTGCGAAATACC
>DWHK01001984.1:0-10429 GCA_018247855.1 Graphium androcles
GGGTAAGACACACACAAGGGATAAACATTAGACAATACACAACACATCGGATCTGGTGTGAAACAAAAAATAAAATCAATCAACAAAATTAAAAACAACGACGAAAATAAAAACATGGGTAATTTTGAAAACAAAATCATGCGGGGATCGCAAATGAAAACATAAAATCTTTTTATTTTACACGCGATTCAACACAGGAAAATCAAAACACTTCCACCAGATGACAAAACAAATAGTAATTCAGAAAGTTACAAACATTTATGAAACAACTTAAAATAACCACACCAAATCCTCGGAGAGGTTTAGGAAAATGAGCGGGATTTTCAAATGGTAAAGGTGCTAAATCCTAATAACATCATGGAATGAATTTTGCTTTAATTCTTTACAAATTTATATAACTGTATGACGATGATAAGATTTATTTTCTTTGGGAATGCAAATAATATATCAGTCCTAAGTCCTAAACCGATTTAAGGTAAGAGATATAGTCGAAGGACTTTTCTTAAATACTATGAAGTCCTAGACGATATCTTTTACGTTTCACTAATGATTTGGTGTTCGTTGACGCAACTGCGATGGTGTACTGCACTCACCTTTCTGAGTATTCGTCCATGTGGGCGTAGCTTTGTACCGAGTTTTCCTCGATGAGGAATTTCACCCGTTGGTAGAAGGAGGCGGTGACAGAAGGCGGTTGCTTTCTGAGGAGCACCTCCACAGGGTCGTTGGACGCGAGACACATGATGTGCTCGGAGCACTCCGGTCGGCTGCAGCACTCCGAGTCCGAGCAGTCCGTCATGCCATCTTCAAAATGGTAGTTTGATCATCAGACGGCTTTAAGCTTATTTTGGATCGTGAAGCAGTAAGATGATCATAACCTCGCAGGGGAGATAAAGTTGGATGTAATTAGATATGTATGTATGTTTACTTTACCATCTGAACCAAATCAATAATGTTCCTTCTACCTTCTTTAGAATTTGGCTACGATAATCATTTACCATCTTATAAAACTTTAACTATTCTGGAATCTCCTTAAAAAGGATATTTGTTGTTCCTCTTTACTGATGGAAGTTGCTAAAGGAAAGAACAGAGACATATTAGAGCGAATATTGATTTTATTGAGATCTTACCTTCGTCATTATCTTCGTTGTCGCTGCAGGAGAGCTCGAGGGCGATGGAGCAGTCAGTGCCTGCCCAGCCATCAGCACATGAACAGTGGTACACGCCATCCTCTAACAGGCACTGCCCATGACGGGAACAACCGTTTGGACAGCCGGCTAAATGATATCGAATGATTTGTTACATCACTTGAATATGATAGCATAGTCATATTACGGGTAGTGTAGATGTTCATTATTCTTGGATTAATTCTTCGGATCCGGGTGGTACCATGATTTTTTTAAAAATTAAATCTCAAATGTATCTCTTTGCCGTATATGTATATGTACATCTGTATCCAACAATCTTCTTTATATCTTCTTCCGATACTATACGTAAGAATTTATTAACTAAGATCAGTACCTAAGAACGAAACTAAGATAGTTTTAAGTTTTAACTTTATAGAGTAAGAAAAAGCTAAGTAAATTTATGTTAAAGTATGATAATTGGAATGACGAATCAAGGCTTACGTAATGTGCAATGTCTTCCGTTCCAACCCTGTGTGCAGACGCATGTTCCGTTCTTGCATTGGCCGTGTTCGTGGCAGCGCAAGTCACACGGCCGTTGATCACACAAGGAGCCAGTCCAGCCATCATCGCAACGGCATACGCCTTCTGCGCATACTCCGTGTGGGCCGCAATCCAACGAGCAAACAACTGCCGAAAGATACTTTGATAACACCACTGCATTCGAAATTGTTATTATGACTTCTGTTACAACACTCAGCACCGATTCTCGGTGTACCAAGAAAGGCCAACAGAGAATACGTGGCGTATTTAGGAATTGAATACCCATTAATTTCAAAGACCGGAAACGCAAGTGTAACCTTTTGACCGGTAATAATTAATCGGACTATATAGTTTTCTTCGTTTGTCGAAATATTATTAGCGCCTTTCCCTTTTCCCCTTAAGCGTCTTTTTAATATGGACTATTTTTACAAAAGATGTCCGCTACGTTTCTTACCTTGAGAACAGTCGTCCCCGGTGTATAATGGGTCACAAACACATCGACCAGCATCTAAATCGTATACACCACGTTGAGAACAAGCTGGTAAACAACGCTGAACTCTTGCATCACGCTCGCTGCAAGCTGCACCTCTCCACCCCGCTCGACAGACGCAGCGTCCGCGTACACACGAGCCATGACCTCCGCAAGTCGGGTCCAAGCAATCCTCTACAATAAGAAACAAAAGTAAAAAAAAAAACCATAAATCCAAAGCAAATATTACCTTCTACTACTCCTACTACTCTAATAGTACCTTCATCACATTTCGCCCCTTTCCACCCTGGTTTGCAATGGCATCGCCCAGCAATGCATTGACCACGGCCGGAACAATCAGCTGGTTCACAGTCATGTGCGGGTACATCGCATTCAGCTCCCTTCCAGCCCTCAGAGCAATGACACACTCCACCAGCGTAAGCCCCATGACCGGAACATAATACCGGACAAACGCCTAAAAGAAATGTAAAAGTCATCTATAATGGTAGATGAGGTTATTTATATTAAGTTTAAATATATTTTTTCTGTTAAGTCAATTATAATTAAATAATTGTAATCTACCAACTTTATGCATTTTATTTCAAGTATTTAAAAGCCTTAGATGGCTAACGATAATGGCATAACTTTAGTAATATAGATTTAAGATTTTTTTATTAATTACTTGCGTTTTCTTTATAAAATATATAACATTTCTTACTTTTTGAGCAATCATGGCCTTCGAAACCGTCCATGCATTCGCATTTCCCAAGATAACAGGATCCGTGCCCCGAGCAATCATCCGGACAGGAATTTGTCACGCCCTCAGCTTCGGACACAATCATCTCAACGCTGTGCGGCTGTAACTCGTCATTGTATATCGATATAAACCATCTACCGGTATCCAAGTACTGTAATATACTGACATTCACCCTCATATCTGTCGATCGCTTGCTTATCGTGTGGTTCCACCTATGGAATGGGTTGATTGTGCCTAGTAAGGTATCCCAATCATCCAGACTGCGGTGGAAGCTGTCGCTTCTGTATGCATTCCTCCTCTTTCTCAGTCTGTGGTCCACCCGTCCGCCACGTATGAATTCTACAAAGTCGTACTGAGTGACGCTCGGCGCGACGTTCCGTCTTCCATAAACGGCAAAGTTCGCGCCCCACGGTACTGTAAAGTTGAGACTAACGTATGCCGGTTGCTTGTTTCGAAATTCCGAACTCCAGAATTGGTAAGCGGGTATAGTCGCACTGTGAAGCTCATCGAATTCCCTGACTTCTAACGCTGGCGACCAAGGAGGTGGTGCTGCTTGCTGCGCCTGCTGAGGTATTATTGCTGACTCTATCGATGCTTCGGCAGTGGTCGACCATCCTCCCAGCGAAGACGTCGATATTGATTCTACATAAAAAAAAATTACGTTACGTAAATTTTTCGACAGGCATAATTGATAAAATAAGTACATTAATGATGTGATACATTACCATCGGATGGCGAGGACGTTGACAGTGAATCTCGGATTCCTTGCGCGTGCGTCACTGCTTTTACATCTTGGACCAGGATACAATTAGAATTGTCTATATTACTTTTAATTGACGATAATGCTGCAACAAAAAAAGACACGTTTAAATAAAACGAAGTCAATGTTCAGTAATCACTGTCGCATAGCGACTAAAGGAATTTGTGGTGAACGAAAACCGAACGCATCCATAACGAATTCCAAATAACGCGTCGACGGTTCAATGTTAATGTCAACTGCAACGGACATAAATAAAGTTGAGGTTTGGAATTTCTTTGAATTTATCGTGCAAGATGACACGTAAACTGGCGACACTGAGGATTTCAATGGGTCGGGATGGATGTCGTTGCGTCCCGTCGACTTTTAATTAAGCGGAGCGGGGCCCGAGCGCATTTGAGGCGGCGCGACGAATCAATCGGCTACGGCAGTTCGTTGCCAAGACTGTCACGTAGGTGGTACGTTACACCCAAACGTTTCTTGCTCCCGGTAATGCCTTCTTCTCATTACACGACAGCGGATCGGAGCCGAATTCCGTGCAGCGGCTAATTGGATAACTTTTTTCCGCCGAGAGCACGAGCTCTAATAACAAGCGTTAAGCTGCCCGTTGAAAAGCCATCGGAAATAACGTGGAAACTTTCAAAATGCGCTCCCTTCTACTTTTCTACTTTAAAACACCGTCCGAGTACGGGTTCACCCTCTGAGCGTTTTAAAGCGCAATTCGCAACGGAAACTCGGAAAAGGGGCATACAAACGGCCCCGATATTGTTATGCAGGGAGAATTTATTGTGTACATTTATTAGTTCGGTAAGGAGTCTGCGAGAAGCGGGGATTTCCAGATAGGAAGCTTAGGTTGTTCGCCGGCGTACGCAATTCACGCTAAGCAATATACGCAAAATTAGAGCCATAAGTCAATTCGGCCGAAATAAAACGGTAAAATATTTTTTCGTTTCACAAACTGCCAGTGTTATACAAAGTTTGTACTTAATAAATGTTTCTTTTAATGTATACAGCGATTTACAAAACAATGTTTTTTTCATTTAATGCTCTTATAACTGAATGTGCATAACTACAGGAAGAATATGTAAAATGATTTAATTAACTTGATCTTTTCGAATATTTTAAAAAGTTTCGGTATTTGTCAACCAAGTCGACAAGTCGTCAAATATCTTAGCGAATGAAAAAAAGAAACCTTAAATTAGGCTGAATTTGATGTGACATGTTTATAGAATTTTTGAGGGATTTAAATCGGTTACTTGCTATAATTTTCTATTTAAAAAAGGGACCCATTCTCTACAAATTTAGTAGCGCTGCAACATGTCTTCAGAAAACGGAGTAAAGTGGCAGTTGTTATTCTCATCGCCCGCTCATCAGATGGCAGCGTCAGAGCAATTATGTTATCATCTTGACCCCCGACAGACCGAGATTCAGTTGCAGATAAGAATCGCCATGCGTTGACGCCATTTGGCCGTCTGCCTTTGCAGTATCAGAGGGAGACGCGTTAACTGTTATTGCCGCAAGAATCGATACCGTAAATGAGCAGTTTATATTCAAAGCCGCCGAGTGAGTTCGGCCGATAGTAAAATCTAAATCCTGATTAAAGTCAGCCGATAGTGATTTTTATGTTAATAAAAAGATTGCTTCACGCTTTGTTCTCATCTTGATGGGTTTTAAAAAGTTTTAGTGTAACATCTATTTGTCAAGTGAACAATTTATGTTTATAAAAATAAAGAAAAAAGTATTTTTTTTAAACAAAATTTTTTTTTTTTTATTATCGAAGGGTTTTAAGAATATTTTATCTTTATAAAAATAATCGTTTAAATCAGTTTGCAAACAAAATAAACTACGTACGTATAAACGCTAAAATCACATAGACAAACTTACAATTTTATCTTTGCAGAATGGAAGTCTCAAGAGTATTATATAAAGTAAACAATATGTAATAACTTTATCATAAGCCATCTGTACATCCTTCCTTTGACTATTCTTATTTATAAAGCTAATGGCTTACGTATCGTACGTAAGCCATTAGCTTTATAAATAAGAATAGTCTATTTATAAAGCTATAATCTCTTTAATTCATTAATATGTCAGAAGATAATAATGTTAATAAAATCTTTTTCGAATCTCCAAAATATAACAGTCACATAATATTCGATCAACGACTGTACAGCCGGCCCTTACGCGATACCAATGCGTCATATGTTTATTTCTACAAAACTAATAACGCGGACGACATTCCACATAAGGAAGGTCGCGTGCGAGAGAAAAGAATCCAGAAACGTCGCAATTTCCGGTCGCAAAAGTGAAATATCGCGCGGCAACGAAGATGATCCCTCGTAAAACCTATAAATTTCCCGCGCAGAGGAAGCGGGCTCGCCTGTGCAGATGGACGGTGTTTGCTATCTACGCCATTTTTCGAGTTAATGCAATTTATTGTAATACGATTCAGCATAGATTGCATCGGGCCGTGGGGGAGAGAGCTCGTTTGATGGAGTCCCAGGGGCACGGGGAGATGCGTTCGGCATTAGTCACGTGATAAATCTCCCGTTCGTTCTTGTCTGTTGACGGAGATGTCGTATTGCTGTCCCTGTCTAGGCCCCTTGCCCCAAATATAAGAAGCGTGGACACTTCTATAGATGTGTGCGATTTGATTTGGAGATCTCGTTTTGGTCGGTGCAATATTTATACTGTTAAGTGTGTGTTCGACTTCATGATTGACATTTAATCCAATAGTTTATATTTGACGCGCGAATGTCATTTGTTTTTTGATTGAGTGACGTTATTTGCAGTGTGAATGAGTACATATGGTGTTAACGAATTCTCTATTTGAATATTGATACAACTTATTTTTTTCATCAATTACTGAGAAATATAGGCTACTATTTTCTATCCGCGGCTTTGGTATCCTATAGTTTTTTTGTGCCACTGACAACGTGTATGCAAAATTTCACGAGGATCTGTTTTGTAGTCATGACGTAACAAACAAACAAATTCACTTTCTCTTCTTTACATGTAATAAAATTGTAATTTGTTGATGTCTGTAAATAGAAGACATTTAAAAACATAATATAAGCCAGAAACACGACAATAGAAGCCAAAATAATTTTTATAGAATGTATATTTAACTGCGTATCTAATTTGGTGGTCTATTGGTGTAGGTCTAATTTAAAATCTGATTTACGTTTCATATTAATGCGCCGCTTAGAAGTCGAAAAAATAAAAAAAAAAACTTAATTTTAGGTATAGGTACCGCACGAATATCTATTTTATCGTAAAAAAAATATATATTAAAATTGGGAGTAAAACTGCAGGCAAGGAATAGGTAATGATTTTGTTAAAAAATCTAAGGTTTAACGCAACTGATGGTCTGTAACTGAAGTGGTAACGAACAATCGAAAAGAAAAGCAAGTAAACTGAAGACTGCAAGGGGCAATCAGTCGCAGGGCTTCCAAGATAAATGATCCACGTCTGATGCACTTTGTTAATTATACAAAACGATTTTTCTTCGCCATTTTAACGAATATAAATGTGTTAATTCGCTAACGGTGGATGCACGGAGAGCTTTAATAACGGGGGCTAAATTTCTATTACATTAAAAAAAATGAAGGGTGCAACAGATGGTGCGCGTATTTTTCATTACACTACTGCAACTATCGACGCGCAGTAGATTCATGTCGGATTATAAACTACCGGGGAGCTTTTTATTCGCCGTGTAACCGAAACGCCCGGAGGCAGGCGAAACAAATATCTCCCTGTACCCAGTTCAGTTAAAACGAATGCTCGGAATTGATTTGGATTCATTTTTACTGCGTGCGACGTTGCCTGATGTAGCACAAGTGCGTAGACTAGCGATAGGGAGGTAAATCGGTTCCAAAAAAGGCATTATTGTTGAGTAAGTATGTAAGACAAAATGCGCGTATTGGCATATCAATTGATTGCCTCTGTTACCTAGTGGTACACCTTGCTTTACAAACTGGTGGTTGTGGGTTCAAATCTATTGGGGAATACCAGTGTTGCTGTTTCCTTGTTGGATTGGCGTAATATGGGCTGATGTAAAAAGTAAGTCTTGCGCCTGATCTCTCTCCTGTCGTGTTGAAACTGTCGCCCGGTCAGGATATGAGAGTAAAGGAAGAAATTATGCACTCGTGAGTATTCACTTATACACTCTGATATCTATCACGTACATGGTTGAAATATGATGATGTTTCAATTCAGATAGCAGGACCATATGATAAAGATAACCCAAATAACCCAAAATTTGGCTCTTTAATACTGTTCCTGCCACAGATTAATACGTACTAGCAACGATCTAATGTCTTCGATCTATTTAGTCCATCGACAGCTAAAATCACTCAATATCAAGTGAATCATCCGCTCGTCTAGTTTTAAAGAAAAGAAATGATCCGCCGTTGATTTCCAAGTTCGTGTTTCAAGGTTGTCACTACGAATGGAAGCATGAGATAACGAAGCGTACTCGCTGAGAACGCACATTTTGAATGGAGTTCGTGACTCTCGAATCTGATAAGTCTAACAAAGCGACAAAGATGGGAACGAATACGAACACGCTTGTCTTAAGGAATGTTATACTTTGCCTATCACAGCTTAAAACATGCTGCGTGTTCTTTTTACTTGTAAATACTATTCGTGCTACGCACACTTAGTATCATTGTTTGGTGAATAGCTTCTTTCCAACAACTAGTAGTTTGCTGCGAAATTGGACGTTGCGATTATTTTGATGTCTGGCGAACTTCAAAATTGTACTAATATTATCCTCATATATTCCAAATTTCATTTAAATTAGAGCACTGGTTCGAGACCACATATGTACTTACATACATACACACATACATACATAAAATGTTCGCCCAAGTCTAATTGTTAACCTCATTCACTCCGCCCGCTCGGTTAAATACCTAAAAGTGACTTTCTGCCTTGTATATTTAAATAGTGAGATGTTAACGTTCGTAATTATTATGTATAAATGTATGAAATATGTATATATATACGAAATTTCACAACAACTTCCAATTCAATCGAAACTTTTGTATAATAAATAACAACGGAATGGAACATCGTAAAAATTTATTGCGAGCTTCAAGTATCTAAATTTCAAGACGAAAACTACGAATTTTGCTATGAATCGAGATAAAAATAAACTATAAGAATTACTGAGCAGTAGGGCGTGTAATAAACAAGCATTTGTCACTTATAAGAAAACTTATCGATAAAACGTGAGAGTTATCTTCACAGCTATTTGGCCGTCGATGACACCATCTATTAAAGAATGTATCTTATGGGAATCTTAACGCGTCTCTATAAATGCATAAGTCATTCAAGTACAGAAACGGTAAGTTTCCGAGAGCCAGTTTCAACAAGCATTTCTTATCTACCCTACCCATAATTTAATGGGAGTCTAAACGAAAAGATCCGATGCGATAAGCGATCGACTTAGAACACCTCATTCGGCCGTCCAGCTCATTACGACTTTTAAAGGAACGGAGAAAATGTAATGTCCCTTTTTACGCGTTCCGAAACTGACTTTCACCACGTCAAAGTTTTATTCCGTATTTAATTGGCCTGCCAGATATTTAAAGCAATATATTATGGTATTTCAAGTATTTACGCGAGTATTAGGCATTGTTGAAAGACAGTAATCTAATGCATTTATTGCCTTAAATTTTTGATTTTCTAGTTTCCGTTCAATTTTTTAGTTCCCGTCATTTTGAACCCTTTACAACCTTCATGATCATGGGACAGATTGTTAAGGCATTTATTAAGGTTTGATATAACAAGTATCTATGTTTAGCGATTTCACAAGTCTTGTCACTGATGACCCTAGGGTGATGATGTTAAATAGCCTAAAATATTCTTCAAGAATTGGAATATCACATACAGAAAAAAAAATTAAAAATCTGATTGTGTTCTTTTCAGATTTAAAATTGTGTTCCAGAGATAATCGAATCAAAACACACAAACATTTCAACCTTCTTACTAGTATAAATATGTTTCGTTTATAATATTTAGTTAATTGTTCGAGTTATATTAGATATAACAATGCGTTTTAATATAGCTGTCTGTTGAAATTATCATTTCACTAACATGTATCAAAAATAAATATCTATAAAATAATGTATTAAAATTTTATGTTGATTATAAACAAATGAGGTTTTTGATATCAATGTAACAACATTCGCTGGCAAAATAAACGGACTTGGATAACATACATCGACTATAAATTGTATTCTTCATTTGCCCGTGCACCTGCAAAACGTTACAGCGGGCATTCTATAATTAACTTCTTTCCCTCGACATTTGGAAAGTTAATATTCTGTTAATTTATTGCACTCTATGCGTCAAACATACGGTTGGGGCTATGCGCACATTGTTTTTATTTTACAGCATTGAGTTTGACAAACATACGTAATAAGTTTTGTGTATTTTAATTACTGTGTAATATAAGATATATATACAATAAAAAATACGTTCTATATATAAATTAAACTAAATGTAAAGATTAGTGCTAGTTCGTATATTTAATGACTGCAGATAAAGAGCTAAATGTAACAAACAATAATGTAATTGAAAAAGAAAGTAAAGTTGTAGAGTAAGTATTATATGCACATTCATTGTATTACTTTAAAGTCAATAAAGTTTATTTGCTTAGTAGAAAAATGCTAAATATATAAATTAAATATTTTCTGTATTTAATATTGAGAAAGTTTCTCTGTAATTTTTTTTTTTTTTTTTTTATTGGAATGGTTTACAAACGCGCAGAGGGT
>DWHK01001985.1:0-10429 GCA_018247855.1 Graphium androcles
GTATAGGCCCTTGCTTTACAAACCGGAGGTCGTGGGTTCGAAGCCCGCTGTATTTTCATTAAATAAATTAATTTTCAATTTAATATGTCCATGATTTAAAACTCAGTTAACGATATCAGGGGTATTAAAACACAGAATTACAAGTTATTGTTTACTTTTGTGACTTATTTAATATTTACAGAACAAAAAATATAAATAAAAGCATGCGCTATCAATATTGCACACGATAAATTCTTTAGTTGTCTATTTTAGTGTGAGTATGACAATATTACTTGTACCTCCTCACGTGTGACACTACGACAATATTCTTAATCTACATATTTCTCTTGGCAGTGATAAATTAGTATTATATGATATTTATATCTACATCTCTATATTATTATACTAAAATAACCATTTATTTCATCGACTATATTGATTTCTAACCATAGTGAGAAACTGGATAAAGAACCAAAACACTGTAAAGGCAGTTCAAATATTGCAGCCCACAAATAGAACGACTCCCTTAAATTTATTCGACACACCTAACAAATTTGACTTTGTACATATTATTGCGAATCTACGATATATTGGCTGTCATTGAGCCTAGTAATAAAACAGCTGCATGCACATGTTCTATGTGAACTTCACGGATCCACGGGATCTCTGCCAACAAATCGTTACAGCCAGGCTGCTTATCAAAGAACCTGCCAGTACAAGGAAACCACCCCACATTGCTGCTAACTGAGAAATACAGAACCCTGGATTCTGTGGCAGGTCCTCTGCGAAGACTACCCTCAGACCCTTTTCTATCGTAGTAACAGGATCTACTGTACGGTTGCCGATATGAATAATGTCACGTCTTCTCCTCCTGGGTTCCGTGCTTCCGGGATTGGGGCAAGCTTCGCAATCCGTCTTGCAAAGTTCCACATCACACTGTATAATCAAGTCCATTTCATCAGGGAACTTGAATGCGTTAAAGTAGGCATACGCGATGATCGATGCGCCAGTGTTTCCAGTTTCTCTTGTCTTCTGGAATGCACCGAAAAGCTTAGGTTTTAGAACGCAGCCATTACTATCAGTCAAAGGTACGACGTGGCGACTATTAGCGTCACGTGCAATGCACTCTCTGACAAAGATATCGAAGCCAGCGTCTCCTGTGACTGAGACAACTAATGTCATGGTCTCTCCTATTTTGATTAGACCGTTGGCTTCAGGAGCGAAGGGACCTTTGCCAGTCTGGATGTCCAATCTAGCCATAGCTGTATCGCCGCTGAAGTTGCTTGTAATCTGATTCAACATACCGACGCTTAATGATGACACCAACTGCTTCGTCAAATTGCCTTCCCACAGACATCTCACTCTACGAATGTGATCCCAAACCTCCTGGATACCCGGTTCGTTTTGTAATACCAGTACGTTTTCCAAATACGCCTGGCCTTCGTTTTCGAAATCGCTAAAGAATCGTGTACCACAAGTGTTCAAGCTCACGGTAAAGGAGTACTTAATCTGATTGGAGTTCTCTCGCACGTAGACGCATTCTTCATCGTTGTAATGATCTTGGGAGTATATGATTCCATTGTAAGCCTTGTTGAATTCGATGTTTATGGTCATCATTTCCTTTCCACAGTCTACAGTTATTGCATGAATATGGGGAGGATGGCGGTCATCATCGTCTGTAGATAGAGATGGGCTTGCGGCGCTGTTGTCAATGTCGGGTCTATTTGAATCAGTCTGTGATTCCTGTTGAGGCGTTTCATATGGAGGCAGAGTAGTTTCATCAGGTATCTGGGGTTGACTAGGTTGGTATGGCGAGGAAGTTGGCTGACTAGGCTGGTAACCGGGCTGAGATGGTCGATAGGTCTCTTGGTTCGGCTGGTAGGCTGGTTGAGTTGAAAGGCTCCCTGGGTAGGATAATTCAGGCTGGCTTGGCTGATAGGATGGAGAAGAAGGCTGGCTTGGCTGATAGGATGGAGAAGAAGGCTGGCTTGGCTGATAGGATGGAGAAGAAGGTGAGCTAGGCTGATAGGATGGAGAAGAAGGCTGACTGGGTTGATACGATGGCGATGAACTCGGTTGGAAGGACGTTTCGTATGATTGGCTTGATGGGAATGGTGAGGGAGACGGTTCACTCGGCTGGTAAGTCTGGGTAGGTTGGCTTGGCGGGAAACTTTGCTGGGAGGGTTTTCCGGGTATGTAAGGTAACTGGCTGGGTTGGTAAGGTGACTGGTCTGTAGGGCTCGGTTGGTAGGGTGGTTGACTGGGTGACGGCGAGCTTGGCTGATAACCCGGACTTGCTGAGGGTCCCTCGTTGTAGGAAGGCGTGGGACGGGACCCGGCTGGAGGGTAGCCGACGGGTGGTAGGTAGGACGCCGGTTCAAATGGCCTCGGTCTTTCTGGCTTACCGCCAAAATACTGACGCGCTGGAATGTAAAAAAAGATGTTAGACGCTAAAAGTGAAATAAAATGGTTTCTGTGCAGCGTTGTGCAAATGTAAATTACATGAGAAGTAAATGTCGTGTACACGTTTGTGCTAGGTGACTGTGAATGGTGAATATTTGTTTGATATGGGCGAAGCGTGACTGAAGTGGAATTTGTGTGCAGGTGATACCTACATATAAAGATAAAAACAATGAGTCATAAATAATGATGAATTAAGAACAAAACAGAAACATAAATAACTCTGTGTATGCCCTACTCCTTTATCAATGGAGGTAATTTAATTATTTATATCGTACTGTGACATTAATTAAACTTGATATCTACGGTTTTGGTACTAGAGCTTAAGAGAGGCTAAGATTTAATAAAAAATGGCGATGATTTACGTATTCAACATAAATTTGCAATAGAATCACTGGAATTTCATTGTGCATTTTTCGAAAAAATCAGGATACATATATAATACAATTAAATAAAATTGCCTTTGCCTGTACGATCTTCAGATGGAATGGATAAAAGTTATTGAAAGATCCCTTCTATGAATTCATCTAAGCGTTTAACAATGTAATAAATATATGTTGCGTCATCGTTTTCATTTCAACCTTATACTGCTTAGAAATTTTGGTTAGCAAACCATATACTGTTAGGTCACTTCATTTTTCGCGATTATCGAAAGCTTTTTTAGGAAGAAGTGTAGGTAAAATGTAATAAATCCGTGATATTAACATCGTTTTAAATGAGATAACAAAAAAATAACATAACATATCATAAATTTATGTATTTTAATACATGAATAAAAGCGTTGTTACTCATTCTTTTATGTAAAAAACTATGTAACTTGTGCGATGAGATTCTTACATTTTTAATCCGCAACTGATTGTATAAACATGGGCTTGATCAGACAAAATATGGCTTAGTAGTCTATTCAACAAGTTCAATATGGTGTTAATTAAATAATGAATATGAGACCGCTCATTCGATTCGTAATGACATCTGGAAACATGGTTTTGGGAAACGTGATTATGAAGCCCGTAATAAATGTAAAAATAATTTCAGTAATTCTTTAGTAGAGAAAAGTTATTACAGTATACAAATTGTGATAGTATTCAAATTTTTCGTATAACTATTATATTAAATTGTATTTTATTTTACTATGCCCAGGTTGACTTATATTGTTACTTATTTAAATTTAATCTACAATTATTCTGGGATATTGAAATTGTATTTTATTCTTAATGTGTAAATTGTTCTTATTTCCAATTTATAAAGTTTTTTGTTATGAACTAATATTACAATTATTTATTTAGTTTTAGTTTTGCTGTGCCCTAACAGTGTCCACAATGTTTCTTATGTTATATTTTATCATGTCACCTATGTACACAACATATATTGTGAAATTTCAAATAAATGTATTTCCCGTTCCTACTATTGTTAATATTATTTTCGTAACAACACCATTCTTAACATGTTGATCAGGCTACATATATTAGAATCATTGACTCCAACGTCACGAGAACTGCTAGAATTTTATTCCCACCTGGGATAAGCCTTTGTATGGTCTACAAATGCAATTTAAGTAAATATTGCATCTAGCACATGACTTAAGTTAACTTAGTTATTATTAAAATATTCAATTATGGCTGGTCCGATATATCTGACTTCTCTTATAATGCCAAATATTCCTTACAACATCTTTATGGGCTTTTTCGGTAAGCCTTCTCATTAACGGACCTCAAAATCGGCTGTCCTCTGTTTGTCGATGCCACGCAACGTGTGCTTGGAATCACACATAATTGGGTTCAATAATGCCGTTTCTGATCCTTGATATTTTTCCTCCTATCCAACCACGCGATGAGAATAATAACAGTACGTACTATATGTGTTTATACCCTTCTGCACTATAATATCTCTCGCGTTGTAGATCTATTACTCGCAGATCGACGTAGCTAGGACGTTATAATTACTATTAGGGTCGCGGACCTTTCCTACTCTTCTGTTGGTACAAGCCCTGAATCCAATGCAGCAGGTTGTCGACCATCGCATCTACCTCCGCTTGCTGAGCTGGCTGAAGAGCTTGCTGCTGATCAGCTGGAAATGGTCTCATCATGAGCATAATCGATTATCCGGTTCCACCACCCGGAAAACCGTTACGAATTAGTTAGAAGGATTTACCCTTTAGAAGAATCTAATTTACACCATCTAAGGAGAAATAAAAATAGATACAACAATGGAAATGCAAGGACTACATTTGTAGAGAAGAATCTATTTACACATGCAAAAAAAAGTTAACGATATTTCTACAACAACTTAACGATTAAAGGAAAGAATCATTAGAGAAAGAACTATTTTCAACTATTTATAAATATAGTAATGTATAACTACCATAAGGAGTAGAAGAATACATATTTACGCATGCAAGAGACGGTGTTGCTGTAATGAAATACAAAATTGTAACATAAAAAATAGAAATATTAGTAGACGTCGAAAACGAAAAACTCAATAATACTATAGACACTATATGTTAGGCAGAAGAAAGGTATAGATACTCACTCGTGCATGGAAGAATAAAACTTGTTGCTTTTATTTACAACAAACTCTAGATAAATAAGAAAATATAAAAAAAGAAAAAGAAAAGAAAAAAAAAATCGGATAGAAGAAGATTAATTATGAAATCGATAATATTACATAAATTAAACTTAATACTACATATTTATTATTACCAATAACAACTACTTTAGAAATTTTTTAACACCAGAAACAAACACAAATTTACTTGAAATAAATCAAACAAAAGTACAAGTCTAAAGTTAAGCCATAAAATAAAAAATAATCCATTAAACAATTATCCATGCATAAAAGGAATATAGACACATTAATTCTACAATAAAATATTTTAAATACAACATGCACGTTTCAAATAAATAATTTAAAAAAACAAATTAAATTTACTTACACTATTAAAAATATACAACTAAATTAATAGATTATTAAAACGAAAGATAGTGAACTAAATAAAAAAAATAATACCCAGTTTTTCATTGAGTTATAAAATGGACATACTTGGTTCATTTTTTAGCAGATTATTATTTAAAAAAAAATTAATTTTAGCGCAGTTAAAAATGTATTATTTAGCCTAGGATTTAGCAAAAAAAATGCTTTTGTTGACCACAGATTAATATTTAAAATTATAATATAATGGAAATTAAACCAGTGTATATGTGGTACTAAACTAATCAATTAATACGTTTTACGGCAGACATCATTACATGAGATAAAGCATGATATAGAAGTAAGAAGAATGAACGCAGAATATTATTGAGCGGTTTCTAGCTGATTGAAACAATTGCAAAGACGTTGTGAAATTACTATCTTTAAATATTCTATATAAAACAAAGAGAAAAGACAGTAAAAACGAAGTTCATTTATTTTTTATACGCAACGTCTCAATACGTTGCGTATAAAAATACTACGAAAATAAAATAACTATAACACTTGCATGTGGATAAAAGGACAGATGTTTTCTACATGTTTTCTTCCACTTGTCAAATTTTAAAAATTACTTATTGATAAAGCTATTTCACGTTTTGCAATTGTTTTCATTTAGAGAAACAAATAAATTAATCGTTACATATATATGATGGAAAACAGCAGAATTTAAAGTAAATTCAATAATAGAATTATATTTAAAATTCTATTATAATATATTTATTTCTCTAAATTTTATACTATCTGTGGTTTTGATTACGTACCGGTCCTAGATCGTTTTTTTGGTTCTGTAAAATAAATAACATATATAATAGAAATATTTAAAGTAAACATATATATACAAAGGCATTTTCAACCTAAAGCCTATTTTTCATAAATTATAACTATATACACGGATAATAATGCACAATGTATATAAACAATAGATGTATACAAACAAACAAATAATAAATAATGGCATTGAGATACGAAAAAAAATTATTTTAAATTAAATATTTATTTATATGTCAAGTTATTGATTTCTTAACAAACTATTGGTTCACTTTGGTAATTTGCAAATTTCTTAGATATACTAAGTTGTAAGCGAACTAAATTCAGAATATTATAACATTGACATGGATTTTATTTAAATTGGATTATCAAAGATATTTAAGGGGATTTTAAAAGATTTTACAGTTTCCTTTAAGGCATTTGTAGTAAAGTGTACAAGAAAATAACAATTATCCAGCTTGTACCTTTAATATTACTTATAATACAAGTAATGAATAAAAGATGTAAAATTATTAAATTTAAATTACTTGTAAACTGTAAACATTTCAATTTGTATTTCATGTTGCATCCTATGTTTTCATTTTATTCATAAGTAAAGCCCAAAAATGTGTAAAATTTTCTACAATTTTATTCGTAAATCCGACTTAAAGCGTGAATAATTCAACAAACGATTATATTAAAACACTCTTAGAAACCAAAACCTAGCACAGAAGTGCAAATATGGCTCAAAAGCTCTATTGCACATTTGTACCCTACATACACCTATCGTAATATTATTTTAATAATTTTACTCGGGCATGTAAAAATTTTGTACATTTTAAAGAATGAACTTACGGGATCTCGACGTCTCTGAAGCCTCAGCATATAAGAGGACGGTGCATAACACCATCGTGAGCCCCCATCGAACCATCTGGAAATAAAAGCAAACAATTTATTTATACACTTTTACACAACAGGGTACAACGGCGAACTTAACACCATGATGTATATATAAGGGGACGGGATATGAATTTTTTTTACAAATACTTTTGAAATGTTTCAGCTTTTAAAGGTTTTGAGTTAAATTAAAAGATGGCACAATCTGTCAATCTGAATCATAGATTATCTGCTAACGTCAGTGAACAGCCATCTTTAATTTCAGGCTTTTTAACAAGTTTGTAACTGATTATTTAATCAATTGAATATATAGATTTGACATGTACAAATAGAATATATTAAACCAACTTTTGCTCTATTGTTAATTAGGTCTTAGCGAATTAATGTTTGTTCCTTTAATTGAAAAAAAATATGTGTTGTCTGTGAAGTCGGTTTACGGACGATAATTTTTACGTTATAACGTTATAAGCTGTCTCTCTTCTACTCGATCGCATCGGCCGATGGAGTAGAAGAGTGATAGATGCGTCACAAGCCGAATGCTTAGGCCGATCGCGTCTCTCTGTCGCTTGTTCCGCACTCTCGCTTACATTCTCGGCTCAGACGGACCGTGACAATGAATCATGCTTTTTCGTACGTGCAGCCGGCGTTCATCGATTTATAAGACGTTATGACGTCAACAAAATAGCTGTCAAACACAACATTCACACAGTATTTATAATTATTGGATATTTATGTCCAAATCCTACTAACAAATCCTGCAAAATACATCAAAATATAATAACAAGTCTTACATATCTAACAATAGGGCGAAAATTTATTGTCATAGATAATAAAACTATTTTAAACAACACATTTAGAATGTTAAATTTATTTTAATCTTAGCCAGACAACAATAAAAACAAATGTAACGGAATACCGAAAATAATGGCCAATAGAGATATAAAAAAAACTTAAATTACTATGTCAAGGCAAAAGCGTGTTTAAGATAGGGTCTATTGTTGGCCACAAGATGGCGGATGATAAATCAGCTGTCTGGGAATCGAATCTACGACCACAATGAACAATCGCTTGGTATGCTTGCGTAACTTGCTTGATTCAATTCAGAAACAAGCTAATTGTATCAATGACGGTATTATAAAAATGTATTTTCGTGGATTTTATCGTTTTATGTCCAGTATCATACTTAAATTCAATTTTGAATAATTTGCTGTCAACAAGCTTATTGGTTATACGATATTTATTTAACATAGTTTTAAACTGAGACATATGTATTGTTAAGGAATGTTTAATACCACTAAGGCTATAAGTATCAAAAAAATAACAAAAATTATTAATTTTAATTTTAAACTCTAAGTTGAAAAAATATAGGCAATGTTGTCACCGTGAGGTTTTAAATGTATGACTGTTTGTCTACATTATATTAATGTTAAAGCGGGCTTAAATTAAACTTCTGAAACTGACGCGATTATTGGACTTTTTAAATTAAACAGGGATTAAATTCAAAAACAAATCGTGATGAAATCCGTAAATTTATTTTATTTAAAAAAGGTTTAAATTTGTTTGTTCAAACCCGTTCATCTCCGGACTACTCAGTGAAAAATTATTTTTATATTTAATGTTGCTACATCGGGCCAAAAGTAAATAATTGAAAAATGATGGTATCCCTGATTAATAATGATATTAAGACATCCACCATATCATGAACGCTGTAAGAGGTTGCAAATGTTGGGTATTTTGAAATCCGTAAAATAGGTTTATTTTGCTATGATTTAATCCGAAATCGCGTAAATAAAAAAATATATATATTCCTCTCTTAGCTGTTAGATTCGTAATGTTTTATGTTGTAGATTTGAATCGTGAATCTAAATGTACTGCCTCTTACTTTTCCATTTCCATACGACAGACTGGTCACTTGACATGTTGTATAATACCGGTAAAATGTGGACGTCACTTAACATAATAACATAAACAGATATGCATTTGACAATAACAAGGAAATATTGGCCGCAAATGTTCGTAATGCGTTTGGCAAACATTCTACAAACGTCACGCACAAGTGAGATCGTGAGATGTAACGTTGAAGCTACGTTTGAATTACGCAACGTAAACGCCAACCAATTTTGGAGAGCAAACGTTTCTTCCTATGCTCATTCGTAAGATAATTGCCAGAAATAGAATGGCACGAGCATTATTACTGACTTCAAAACGAGGTGAATATTTAGCGATGGTATATCTTAAGATAACCTCTTACAAAATTTATAGTGGACACAATGTGTAGTTGAATATATATATTGAATTGGTGATAACAATATTAAATGCCTGACGATGACAGCAGACCCCATCACATATAAAATATATTTATTTATTTTTATTTATTTATGCTTTATTGCAAATCCATTAAAAACTAATTACAATGGGGGGACTTAATGCCATTAGGCATTCTCTACCAGTCAACCCGGGGCCTGGAGAGAGATTGTGATAGGTGCAATAGTCTAAACCTACATACCATAATATACACACATACATGTACACACACCTGAATATACATATCCCCGCGCATACATATAAAATTATCTTGACCGGATTTCGGTCACGACGGTCAAGTACACAGAGATCAGCCAATTGCGCAGAAGATACTATGGTATACAAGTATATGTACAGACATAGGTGCACCCTTTGTTTCTTCAATTACACAGTCTGAAGGGACCGATATCCGATCTGAGAGAGGTCACGCGCAGGACAGACTTTTACATGCCGATCCGATGCATCTTTTTTTCAGGCAATCGAGTGATCAGTCCGCATTGCTCTAACGTTGGGTTAACTGGTGAGAAACAACAAAACAAAGTTGTCTTCCCGCAGGATTCGATTTCACGACCGCCGGGTTGACAAGCACGGCCACACCACTAGGCCACGGAAGCAATTATACTATAATATACGTTCAGTCCGTCTGATTGTAAGATATTTCAACAGTATCAATATCTTTGCCTTGTTAATATAACCCCGTGTTAGTATCTTAGGTTAGAAATTGATCCATATCTTCTGGTCCCCTCACCTTCTCCGTAAGAGAAACAAAAGCTAGAATGCAGGGAAACACAAAAACCTTTCTTCAGACCTTCCCGGGGCGAAAAGAGCGAAAACTTGGTATGTGTTCATACGAAATTAGCATTGACTTGCCATTACCCTTTATAACATCATTGGGGGGATTCAGCTGATAGAGAATTATACTTCCCACGCGTTCGACTGGCTATAATGAAGCTCTGATGATCGGTGGCGCAGTGGCTAAGACGTTAGCTGCGGCGTCTCAGGTCGTGGGTTCGATTCCCACCCGAGGCAAATATTTGTATGACCTACAAATAGTTGTTTCGGATCTGGGTGTTTG
>DWHK01001986.1:0-10428 GCA_018247855.1 Graphium androcles
GTATTAACCGGCTGGGGCAGCTACCCTGCCTTCCTAAATTTCCAATTTAACTATTGCATGGAAATACTGGGCTTGTAAATCAAGATAAAAATGGCCTATCTTTTAAGTTTTAAGTAATTTTAAATAAAGAACATTTATTTGGTACATATAAAACAAAATACCTAGAATTAACTAAGCAGAAAACTGAATAACTATAATTAATGTCCCAAATTGGTCACCGCTCAGCTTTAAATCACAAAGTTGACAAAACTTCGCGAATGCTGGTTTTCAGTGGATCCGTTTCTGTGAGATAGATGACGCTATATAACAACATTAAGATCTACATATAAAATTTCTTATTTACAAAAACAAAACAATTGGAAGAAAAACCTAAAATGATCAATGATGATGGTAAACATAAAGGATAAATCTTTATTAAAATAAACTTAATTTTACTATGCCATGCTTGTGTTCCATGTGATAATAAAAATAATAAAATAAGAATAAGTTGTTGTGTCATCGATTTGTGCGCGAATGTGTTTATGTATCTATATGGATGCATATAAAAATATATTTTAAAATAATTTTTAAATTTTTTTTTTAAATAAGAAACAAATAATTAAACACATAGTGCAAAATTTCATTACGATCGGTTAAGTATTTTCAGAGTCTATCGCGGACGTATGTACATCGTGACACGGAATTTTTATATATAACTAGTCACTTTCGGCGGTTTCACTCGTGTGGATTGTTTTTCTTGTTTAATTTGTTCAATATCGACACTAAATGTCCAAATGCACTTATCCGTTTTTGCATGATTAAGTAACAAACATCTGAACATACGACCTTTACGTTTATAAGTTAATACAGAAATAGTTGTTGTTCGGATTTTTAACACTATAACACATCCAGTATTAAACTTATCCGCGACGTCTAAGGTAGTGGGACAGTTAATATATTTGAAGTAAGGTAGAAAAAGGGTTTCTTACGCTACCTTTGTGCGGAGATGCCCTTTAGTGGGATCTAATAAAACCTTGTTACGGCCAAAGGGATACCAATTCCAATATTGAAAGTGTTCTTTTACATGATACGGAATTTAGGGACTTCTTTCTGATATTAAATCGGGGGAAATCTCGGAGCCGAGATAACGGTAAGGTTTTTCGTGATTTCTTTTGGAAGTTTCCTCTCTAATCGTTATGATATTGAAAGTTCGTGATGAAGTTATATAAGTGATCTGGAATTGTTATTTTTACTATCATCACACTGATCTAATCAATTTGTATTAGATGCTATCAGAAAAACTTTTCCTTTAAAAAACTATTTGCTTGGTGTTTATTTTATTAAACGAATATTGAAACTGATTTATGCTCGAGAGTGAAAGTGTATCAAATAAGCAAATTCATATCTAATTTGCATATATTCGATTGTCTATTTTGATTATTATGATTATTTGACTAAGATATATGTTATGTTTAAATCATAATATTAATACGTGAAGCAAAAACTTTGTACATTGTATTTTTATGAGAATTTAAAAAATTGCATGAAATTTGTCACAGTAAAAGTTTATAAAGAGAAGAAGTGGAGAAATCTAATGTTTTTATACTAATAATTTAATGTATTTCTAATCTCATATATTAAATTATTAAATAAAATAATTACACACACTGCCATGCATTTTTACACATCGCAATGACATAATACACACATCTTATATGTCAAGCGATTGTTTTTCTAAAAATATTATGCGATTATTGTCAATTACACGTGCGATATTTAGTAAAATACCTTAAAAGTAATTCAAAAAAGGATCTCTCATATTATTAAAAACTTAAATAGTACAATTTATTGTTTGTAGTACGGATTGTACTGCATTATTTTGTAAACAATCAAAATATATCAGTCCATAAAAGGTGTCATTTTGTCAATACTTTAGATAAAATTAAACAGGTTGAATATAAAGTCATCAAATGGTCCACGTCCGATAACGTTCAGAACTATAAAGCTTTCTTCTATTCTAATGTTTGACTAAGCTTAGGATCCATTACAATCACTGGTTTAAAAACTTTTTGCAGTCTGCCAAAGACCCAACATTGTTTCAGACGAAGTACTCAGTCTATACACGTGAGGTACGTATAAGATTGCAACAAAGCGTGTAATGTACAGCGCATGCGCCGACCCGTGGCTACTACCTGACCGCGGCCGGACACTGATCAATATTAAAGTCCGAGGGAGGATGCCGGGGGATGTCTGTTTGTCTGTGATATATACATAGAGATGATACAACGTTTTCGGAAAAATTTTAGAAATAAATTTTTATTTTTCCACACTCCTTTATGCGGTTAAACTTATATCAAATCTACGTGTATATATTATAATGATGATGGATTGACTGTTCGGGGTAATAATTAAATTCAATAAATTTTTCTCCGTTATTACGGTCCAGATGTAAATATTATTCGTGGATTTACATTTCTAGGAATTTTACATCTTCGCTACTACTACTACATCTAGTACTACCTTATAAGGTAGATTTTTACCAATTGTACTTGGCCTCTTTGAAATTAATTAAAAATCTATACGTTTCTATTACATTCGATTTCATGTTCAATCATTTTAGCGTTAAGTTAAAGAATTGTGAAAACATTTTTGGGATTTTCGTGAATACAAACAAGCCAACATTATTTTTTTATGAATAAAGTCATATTAAGAAAGCCTAAATTTCATACGATAACGTATAAATTTTCTGGAAATATATGAAAAGCGATTCTACTACAAACTGTTATTTTTTCAAAATAAAACCGTTGTATGAGCTCTGTGCAGTTTCATCTTAACTCACCTTTCCGCGGACACTACGGGGAGGGTCCAAGAGAAATGACGACCCTTAACTAAAACACACACATACATACACGCACGGGCGATCTTACGCACACTGCCGCACTTCGGAGTGCCATTTGCGTGTACTTGTGTGTTTGGGTACGGACGTCGGGGTGTTTTTGTGTGTGTGTCCAGTTTCCGTGCGGCTGGGTTTTGTTAATTTAATTAGAGGCACAAAAAGATTAAGGCACCGGGTACACGGGCGTTTGGGAGACCGCTTTGTTTGATATCGCACGTTATAATGCCTTGTATGTGGGCAGGCCTTTTATAAGAGCCTTTGGATTATGTGGGCTTCAGTTGGATGTGGTTAAAGGAAAATTATGTCCTTTATGTTAAATGTACTTTTTCAAAGTACGTATATGCGTCGGAATATTTATAGATCTTATACATATATATTCCTCTTGCTTTTCGTAGATTTGTGTGTTATGTGAAGTACCTTTTATAGTTTACAAATTTAATTTCTTAGTAAGACAGTGAATCTATTTTGAGCAAATTTTCGTATCTTAAAACGCATAAAAAATTGTGTAGGTGCTATGAATTACTAATATGTACTCATAAATAATGGCCAAATTTATAAAATAATTGTTCTTTTTTATCTGCGGATATTGTACTAATGTGTATTTTGGCTATTCTTAACTTGTGTAATTTACATCACAAGTCTAATACTAGCGACAATTTTATTATTTATTGCAAAAAAGTTTCGGTTTTGTGGGCTATTCTGAGAATATTTCATTTGTTACGAGGCTGTGTCCTTTTCTAGTTTACTTTATTACCTTTTTGTAATCATTTCGTTTTTATTACAGAATATAAGAAAACCTTGTAGACACTAATATGAAAGATACGGTTTTCAAGTTAGCTATATTTAAATTTATGTCGAGGTCATGTTTATTATATAAATATATAATATGTATGTTTTTTATAGAAATGTTTGCATAAATGAACGCATAAAAAGTCTTAAGTATACATTTTACATGCGAGTAACGGGAACAGAATAATCGATATGGTTTATGTTATTTCTCCTTTTTATACGATCCAGATTAAAATAGATTTAAAAAATTAAAATTTTTGAAAACTTGTATATTGTTGGTTTCAATAGTCATTCCCAAACGGTGCGATGTAGGTACATTTCAAGTTATATTTTGACCAAAAAAAAATATTCCATTTTATGGTACTCAACGAACATAGCGCGTGTTTGTCTTGAAAACAGTGGGCCATTCAGAGCGTTGCGATTCAGCCGAATATAAAAAGTAAGTCGATAGCTTACCGTTGGAATTTATACTTTTGGATATCCGAAATATGTTACCTTAACCATTATAAGTTGACCTCTCACCCTCCCCTCGTTACAGTAAAAGGCAGGCGACGGAAAGGTGTCTGTAGGGGAGTGGAAGTGTCAATGCGTTTTGGTAAGTTGAACATTGGATATATCGTATAAATTCAGCCCACGGGCGAATATAACCGCGGTAGTCTCTGGCTTGTTTTCACATAATAGAGCCATTTTCTTTTGTTTTTGTTGCGTGGCGTGTCGTTATAGGTAGGCACAATGAAAACAAAAGACGGTCTCTCGTTTCGGGTCCCGGCTTTCGGCTGTTCGACGGCGTTGTGTTATTTCTCGGGAAAGTCTACTAACCCTAGTTCTGTTTCGATATTTGAACAAAAAAATTTTGGCGTGATTCTCTGATACTATCTCTGATATTTTTTTCGTGACAATAATACTTTTACTGTTAATACAGAAGTATTTTTTAGCTTTCGTAAAGTGTATAAAATTCAATCATTTGGCACGGATAGTATTTTAGTTATTATACGAGATAATACTTTTAATAATAGAGAAAAGATTAAGAAACTTTTGATTTGAAATGTCAAACATCTTTTCAATATTCAATCATCTTGTGCCCCAAAACTAAATTGATCCTTTAGAGAGATCCTTTTTATTTTATATTAAATTAAAAAAAAACGTTGCTAATTATCTATTGCTTTTTTTTTAAGTTTTTTATGTGTTTTATTTTCCAAATGCAGGTGAGTCATATTCATTTATACATTAAATATGTCAAATGTATCACGAATACGGGAGAAATTACATTAAAAAAAATCAAAGTAGCTAATCTTTTTTTTACTTTATATTAGATTACATTAAAAGATTTTCTAGATTACTCGAATTTGTTGCAGAAGAATAAACCCGTACCAAATGAAACATTTCTCAGAAATAAACAAACGGGATGGACCGTAGCACTTATTGAATATTTTAGCCGTTACAAATTGGTTGCGATGTCGCTTGGAACTATTAGACGGCTAACATTCCCAGCGTCCAGCTACGGTCTCGTAGACTCGTAGCACATCGAAATGGTCGGAATTTAGTTCCATTCAGTTAACGTTTCCTCTCTAGCCTTTGGCAGCTGCTTGGAGTAGGGTTACCATACTTTTCTATTAATATAAATTTTAAATTTTTTTATTATTAAACCGTGTAAAAATTATAAATTCGAAATCAGTATTGTACGGCGTCTTTACTAATATTTTTTTCTCTTTTATGTCTTAAGTACTTAAATTATCATCATGAATTTTTGCATGTAAGTCAGGGGTATAAAAAAAGGTATAGAGCGTGTACCTCATGGCCAAAACAAAGTGATATATCTAAAGGGCAAAAATTAATGATTATTTAAATGAAAACACACCCTGGTAATGACATAATTTTTATTGTTTATTATTTAACAATAGATTAAAAAAACATCATAAAAAAATATTGGTCTCGCTGAGTTTCTTACGCCTATTCTTTTCTTTCAGTTTCAGGCTTTTACTCTGAAGCGGTGTTAGTATTTTCTTACAATCAATAATTAAGTGTAATATAAAGATATTTAACTTTGACTTTGATGGATAAATAACTTCTAAATTGAGGCCCAGAATTAATATTCGATCTACAGGCATAATTAAAATGCAACACTGTCATTTAAATAAAAAAAAACAAAAAAAAATAAGTGTCTTTTTTTACGACGTTCGTTTAGATCTTTGTAAACGTAAAACAATCGACAGGAACCAAAGATTTATTAGATTTTTAAGTTAAAAACCAATTTTTAATTGATATACGATTTACGGGCTATATAATTTGATTGCCTATGTGTGACTGATACCCGATAAATGAACTTTTATTACACATTTACATTTAATACTTATAGTATTTATCCCTTTTAATAACGCAAAAATTGCAAAAAAACTATTTTACAAATTACAGATATACACAGATTGTCCTGTAATCATGCACGCTGTAACGGGTTCTATTCGCTGAATAAAATAGTTTTATTTTACAATATCCACGGTAATAAAAAATTTTATGGAGACCATGGCTATCGGAAACTTGCTAAAATACAGCGCAACTTGTTACCGGTCGGTTTCAGTACAAATTCGTAATGTTGCAATTTGTGTCGTCTGGTTGTTCGTACATTCGAAAATTTCGAGTGTGCAAATTTTAAGTTAGTTAAGACCATCGAATGCTTCCATTTTTATTTTTATTCCAATTCTCAGCAGTTTCAGTCATTTTGTATCTAATTGAGTGGTGAACTAAATTAAAATGTTTAAAAAAAGACAATCACGATTCGTTAGTAAATAAGCGATTTCGACGGGGCTTTTTACGGTTTTTCGGATTGTCGCCATTTTTAATTTCTTTTTTTTGAAAAATGGAACGAAGCAACGGTTTGCTTTCGTTCTATTTTTAAAGATCGGCGCTCGTTGGCGGCACTATTAAAATTATCAATTGCCAACTCAAAGCGCTGGATTACCACGCACTTGACGACGCAAAAAATATTGCAACAAAACCAATTCTTATCAATTAAAAATAAGTCCAAATAATTCCGACCGTGCCACGCTTTTTAAAGTTACGCCTAGTTTAGATGCTTTAATTTTTGCGGATAAAGCAAAGTTTAAATTTTCATTTTGTTTTAACGTACCTTCGACACTGTTTAAATAGTGTGCATAGGCACTCTCCTTTTTCTAAAAACAGTAAAAAAATAACATTAAAAATAAAAATACGTGAACATAAAGCCTTCGTTTAAATATTTTGTTTTGTAAGATCTTTTCTTTATTTATTAATAATTTTAGGGAAGCGTTTTTGACATACAAGTATTTTTTCAACCTCTATCATTTTAAAATTAGACCTCATCACATCTAATTTTATATATAGCCCATTAGGGAAATCTTTACTAATATTATAAATACGAAAGTGAACTTGTTTATTTGTGTTTTCGTTACGGTTTTATGCACTAACAACTCAGGCGTGCATCATAAAATTTGGCAAAATCCTTGCCAGGGACTCTGATAAGTACATAGGGTATCTTTTATCCAGAAAAGATTCTGGTCCTCATGAAAAATATGTTATTTAGACGGTCAATCGGACGGGATGGCTTATCGACCTCTCTTCCTAGTAACTTTGAAGGATGATACTGACTGATAGGCCAATTAAAAGGAAACCGAATGACTAAGTGAAAATAAGAAAAAAAAAATAGGCAGATGGTAAGTAGTTACGTTATCACGTAATATGTATACATATCTGCTGTAAAAATAATGCACTTTTGGCTGAGTCCGCACTCAAAGCATCTCGTACGAAGTTTCAATATTCTCACTGATAGATGACTGAACACGAAATTGAATGACGAAAAGAAAATTTGAAGAAACGATAGAAATATTGTAAGGAGTTACATTACTACCTAACATTTATTTTTCCGTATAAATAATAAAACTCGGCGGAGTTCTCGCAAAGTGTCACAAGTGACCCTCCTCAAGAGCTATCTCGCGTCCGAGTTGACGACGGTGCGGTCAAAGCGAGCCGCGTGACGCCTCCCCCGCGTGTCACGTCTGTACGCACTGACGTGACACTATGATTTGTTTGTCATTTTTGCCGGGATACGAGTGACGTCATAGTTTGTGAGGCATATACGTTGGTATTTGAATATTGGTATGCCTTTGGCACCTTTATGACACACCGTGTCGTGTTCTAATAAATGAAAGCAGAAGAGATTTTTTTTTCTGAAGACGTGCTTAGCTCTGGTACTTCTACCAGCCGGAATCAAAAAACTCCTTTTGTATATAATAGACAGATTCATAAGCAATAGTTTAAACTATATAGTATTACGCCGCCTTTCACAGCTGAGCAAATAATGATAAGGTAAATTCAACAAAGTGACTGACTGTATAATATTAACTATGATTGAATAATAGGTGAAATTACTAAAATCGTTTTCTTGTCATTTTGTTGTTGTTGATTTATTTCAACATAACATTGCAGTTTATAACAAAAATTACATATCATATCTAGCAAGTACTGCGTTGGCAATTTCACACCGTAACGTACATTACGAACGGTAAAGCATACATGTAATAAATAAAGAGATAAAAAGAAAAAAAATATCTCACCTATGCAGTCCGAGAGCTAAACGAGCGCGTTGCAAAAAATGCAACAAAAGTCGGGCGGGGTGTGGGGTGGCCCGATACACCCGCCGCCCACAATTCTTTCCCCCTAATATCTCAGCAGTCGCCAACGATAATCTGTGTATTTTATGAACGTAATTTGTACTCAACAACGTCACTTGAAAATTGACATTAGGGTGAATTAAATAAAGCACAAATTCGCGTGTAAATTTATTCTATACGTTAGCGTATTCGTTTTCCAAAACAGCAGACAACAAGGGGGGTAGGGGTGAGTGAGGTCTACCTCTAAAAACGTGGAAACACTGATGAATGTCCTCCATTAGATGTTATTTATTTAGAATGCGGCCGAGAGAGGGACTATGCGTTTAAGTTTACCTACAGTTTACTTAGGACCGAGTGTATTGGGTTAAGGCCCCGTAGTTTTCAGCGGCCCCGAGATAAATTACCGATAGTTACGCGGGTCCAGTTTTTCGTGTTTCCGTTTATGACGCCACTTTATCACCCCGTTAGTACGTTTTGCGGGCAATGTGCGCCAGTTTATTTTCGGCTGGGGACACGGTCACATTTTGTGAATGCGACGCCATTTTATAATGTTTGTATATAGAAAGAACATATATGAAGTGATAGGGATTATGATTTTAATATATTTATTATTTCTCAATGGTGCTTTTAGTCAATATAAAATACTTTTATTAATATCTACTGTATGAAAAATTATTGTTTGATACACTGCTTTGACCAGTTATTTATTTCTAAAATGACGAAATATAAGTTATTATTTTAAAAATTTCATAAAAAAAATCAATTAAAAATTCTACTACTAGGCACGGGGTGCCTAGTGATTTTTGTTTGTATATGGGATTTATTTAATACCTGCTAAAGACTTCTCTATATATTAAAAGAATGCATAGATAAGGAGAAGACTAATACAGGTTCGTCAGGCCACTCTCTGTAATCGATTTGCTTAATTCTTTTTTTAATTGAAAGGTATTGAAGCACAGGTTTGTCATCAAGCATTAGAAATCGTTTAAATTGTACCCTTCATAAAATATACGCAAATGCGCCCGCATACAAATTCTTATGTTTTCGTAGGTTTCTTTCTTTGTGTCTTCTTTTCTAACTAAGGTACGCGGCTCCTTTAAGCCTAGGAACACTAATTGGAGTAAGACCTTTATTTGAAATTTTGTCCACTTAAAGGGCAGCTAGGTGTAACATTGGTACGGAGTAACACTGGTCCCCTCGTGCAAGATCAATATTATTAAGTATCCCTTACTTAATTGTTTTCTAACATAAGAACGTCGTTTAGCGTTAACAAGCTATAAACATGATTGTCTTTTTTAACCGACTTCAAAAAAAGAAGGAGGTTCTCAATTCGACAGTATATTTTTTTTACGTGCGTTCGCGGTTTACTTCGTTGTTTATGAACGTTGATATTGATAATTCTTTTTTTATTAAAAAGGAAATATTTTATGTATAGTTACATAAAATTTTTAAAAAAATCGGTTGAATAGTTTGTTTTTAAAATAAAAATAACGGAAAAAATATGTCACGAAAGTGAAGTGTACTTTCGTGACATATTTTTTAAGGTGTTTGAAGTCGGTTTTTTGTAATTTTGTGTCAAAATAATCTTGTATAGAACATAATGACATCTTATTGTCTTTAATTTTTTTTTTCATACATACATACCTACATCCATACAAAATGCTTTGTTATTTGACGGAGGCACTCTCGCATGTATAAAGATTGATAGTCATAGCAAAATTCCATTAATTCGATTGACTTTTTGTGCGTCAGGTGGATTATGCTAATAGGAATGGGTTCTAAAATTTCTTTCTATCTCAGTCGTTTGAGTTCAACTAAAAACTCTCTAACTACATTAATCTTTAAGACATAATGCCCTACCATTTGCTTGATAAAATTCGGTATTTTATTTTTTTTTTTGGTTGCAAACTATTAAATATACATTGGCAATATTTTTTTTGGATTTGGTTATAAAATTTGTAGTAATACTCCCGGATTGCCATGAAGAAATCTGTAGTGTGTATCTAACTCTCTCTGTGTTATTCTTGAAATTCAATTAATGTATTTTTAGATGACCGGTTGGCGCAGTGGCTAAGACGTTAGCTGCGGCGTCACAGGTCGTGGGTTCGATTCCCACCCGGA
>DWHK01001987.1:0-10428 GCA_018247855.1 Graphium androcles
ATGCGAATTATTTCAAATTTATCTGCTAATAGTACTTGATATATTTGATATTTAGCAGATTTGTTGCGTTCGACTAGTGAGTATTTTAAGCGACCGCTCAACGAGGTGTACATGTGTCATTCATACAATTTCAAACGGCTTCATCCTATTATATAGCGACATCAAATCTATCAACAGACTGATTCATTTATGTTTCAGTTTGACTTAATGTTGTAAAATGCACATATATGCGTTTGACAAATGACGCTTTGTAAATATTCTTTCTCACACAATTTTACTTGCAGAGCTTATGGGAGGCGTGCCATGTTATCGTAGTTGATCTATACGTTACTATTAATAGTTATAAATTATGCTGTGTTCTCTATTTATATATAAACAAATTACAGGCTGTAATATTTATTATACCATATAGCTATTTGTCATATATTAAATTATATGTTTTACCTTCTAAAAATACGAGTAATAAAGACCACATTACATTATTTTGAAGCTTTTTACATATGCTTTATGGTGGATTGCCTACAATCTTTGCATAACACAAACATTTATTTTTTTTAATTTTAGGCCATGTTGAGACGCCTTGCCAAAGTTAGAGCAATTAATAACCACGTAATATTTACAATGGAGTAATAAAATTACATCCAAAAAGATTACTTCCGATACTTACTAACAAATAGTAATGCAATTTTTCTTATTAGAACTTCACATCTGGATCTTTGTGCTTTTTAGATCTGTAACAAACAAAAAAACAGTATTTCAACGTTATAATGCATATTAAAATTCCCATATTTGACAATATAAAGCACATAATAATAAACGAAGATTTATTTTTTTTATCAAAGAACTTATAAAATTAAAATGTAAGCAGCTTCAGTTTAAAATATTATTAAAAATGGAATAACATGCGTATTACAAATTTTAGGAATCCGTTTCTAGTATAATTTATGCCAGATATCTGTAATTTTCCACAGAGTTTTGATGAAATCAAATTGCGATTATTATGGAAATTTCATTTTTAATGTGTCACCATAAGCATTATATGTATATTTTTGTTATAATTCTTTGTTTTAATTCTTATTTACGTATACAATAATGAAAGTAAGTCAATTACTTTTTTAACGATTATTTTAGGAGTTTAAGAGAGAAATTACATTTAGTAATGAAAAATTTAAAGTATTTTTTCTCACGATTAAATATATTCAATTAATTAAAGTATGTACCCTAATTGTCTATACATTCCTGCCATCTCATTGGAAGGTCACTTAAACCTTTGCGATAAAATCCTGAGGCAGTATCTTCATAGGAAGAAAATTTTTTACCATGCAGAAAATTGTCCAAATCGTGGATAATATGGTAATCGATTGGAGAGTTTGGAGAATGACGGATGGTTTCTAACTGCAGGTTCTGTAATCTTAAAAAGATTTCCTTACCAGTGTGCGGTCTTGCATTATTGTGGAGCAATAATGATGACCGATTGACTGCAAGTTTCGTCAAAGTTGTGCACACATCAGCTGTTATTGCTTGACTGGATCTGAGGAAGCTGTATGAATTACACCATATTGTGTAACTACCAAACAGTTACTACCTATTTAAACTTTATTTCAGGAACTTGTTGCAGCATTTGACCGTTGGACTAAGCCATTGCGTTATTTATTTGCGTTTATTGTAAAGAATCCATTTTTCATTACACCTCACCATCTGGTTCAAAATTCCCTTATTTCTTTATCAGTTCAACAAGGCAAGGCAAGCTTCAAAGCGCGCTTCTCTTTGCTGGTCAGTCAAATCATCAGACGACCACCTTTCAAGTATTGTGGATCAATATTGTGGGTAAGCTAACATCAAACCCTGGCGCTAATTCATTGGTAGTTGGATACGTGTCGGTATTCACTACTGCTTTAAATATGTCGTTATCTGTAGCAGTTCTTCCTCGTTTTTAGTAGCTTCTGTAGTTCCTCGTGGTTTATTCTTGAAATCAATGTTTCCACTACGGAAGCGGTTAAAACAATAATCACACGGTGCGTTCATTAGTCGTATTCTCTCCGAATACAGAATTGATATTGCAAGCTGTTTCTGCTGCATTAGTTCCACGTCAGAACTCCTATTCAAAAATTACTCTCATTTTTGATGTATCCGTCTTATCATTTAAAGTCGAAAATAAAATCAATTGAAAGTCAAACAATTTCATATATTTTAAAATCTAAATATAGTCCATCGTCCGAAAAAAAGTTTAATTTTAGAATATCATACCATACTAGTTTTATGTTAATTGAAATTGATCAATATGTTTAAACAGCAATTTCATATGTAAGCCCCTCATATTTAAAACATAGAATTGTCTTAAAAGTGAAAATGTGAATACGCTTGTTTCCACAACGTTTTGTTTAGACGTTGCAAAATACAAAATGGCAGTTTATTTTTCATTAGTAATTTATACTTTTATCTTGTATTAATAGTCCGTCACGAGAAGCATAAAATTATTTGACAAATCAACTTCTCCTCAGATATATACATAACAACATGTAGCTAACAAAGCATCAAAAACGCCCTAACGCAAGTGAAATCAACTAAAATTTTTATAAAGGCAGTTGCCTTGAGAAGTTTCTCACCTGCACACATATACCACCAACATTTAATGTTTTGAGTACAGGTATGCGTAAGACTCTTTATAGCGCGTTTACACACTTGCGTGCAACACGAGATTCAACGGGCACATGAACGCGCGCAAGCGTGTGAAGAGCTTGGCTGTTTGTGCATGCAAGGTAAACATTTGGCCAATGAAGCTGGCGCTCGCGCTTATATATCCTGACTTACCATTAATATTTTTGTTGTTTTTGCTAATAATTTAGATACTCATTATTTTAATTTATTTATTACAACGAATAATAAAAGTAGAACGTAGTACATCCAATAAAACTATGATTTTGCTAGGTCGGAATAATTTAAGCTAATGTTTAAAATTATATTTTAATGTTTAATACTTATATACTATTTTATTATAAAATACATAAATCTCTGAAAAATATAATGCGTTTACATAATTTATAATTCCTCGAGGTGGATTTTTAAATTATATTTAACAGCAAATGGTCATAATAGAAGCCAGTCTAAAGAAAGAGACTATTAACTTACTTGCTCGTGCCATATAATTCTTCGATTGACTTTGTTTTCACGTCGATTCCATCTGGATAATTGTATGTTACCGGAAGGTTCCATTCATAATTCAAATCAAATATATGTGATCGTATGAATGCCTCGAAATCTGTTGGTTTGGGATAGTGAGATGCTAATTCTGTAAGAAACGCAAGCATTAGTAATAAACATTAAAACACATAAAAATTACTGTTATATACAGTTGTCGTTATTGCCAGATAAGAAATTTTAAGGATCTCGGTAGTCGCTGTTTTTGCTGAGACACAATTCCAATATACATATAACACCTTGAATGCAATAAATAGTATTGTAGAAACGAATACATGAATATATTCATGATTGGGAAGAGAAAAGAAGAAAGGAAGATTAACAGTGTTCGCACCCATCCTGGATGGGAACTCTGGCAATCTTCCTCCCATAGATATGGTTTGGGAATGCAGTAGTAGTACCTCCTCGCTAGAGCAGGGTGATAAGTCTACCAAGAAATATATGTGAGATCCCAGCTTTTCCTTTTTCGTTTTGTAAAAAGCGCTTTTCTTACATCAACTATCAACTAAAGCAAATGTTAATAATATTTATTACCTAAAAGCCTGTGGGTGGTGGACCTAGTAATCTGTCAGATGGGGCAATCTAGTACGGATATCGCTCTTTCACAAAGGATGCTATGTAATTATATTCTGTAGTTTGATGTATATTATTTGCCTTTATAAAGAAATTTAAATAAATAAATAATAAACTACTATGACTTGTGTTGCAAATACATTTTACAAACATAAATTACGTTTATACAAACACCTAAGACCCGAAACAATTATGTGTAGGTCATATAAATACTTGTTCCAGTTTGGAATAGAACCAAGGACTCGCAACACAGAAGCCAACAGTTTAGCAACTGCGCCAACCGGTCATCTCTATTTCATTTTAGGTGAGGTTCTTCAAGCGCCAGGCATTGTTTTATACCACGTACTCCGCCTGCACTAATATTGTAGGCAATATTTCAAATTTCCTTTAAATATTACATATAAATTTATAAAACATAACATTTTAATAAACAATATTTCTAGTAATTTTATTTCTGGAGCCCCAGTACCGATGAATTCTTTTCAGTTTATATTTCTTCTCCATATTAAAACTGTCTTAACAATTTTGAGCGCTACGAAAATTTTCGTACGTCCGACCTCTAACGCGTTCCGCTTGGGACTAAACCGTCGTGACAGGTGAGGACTCAAAACCTAGCACAATATACTGGGAGTGTATTGTGCCAGCTTTTGTTGATTTTGGGTTTAAAAATATAACATCCTAAAATACAAATAGTATGAATACCGACGAGGATCAATTGACCAAAGACAATTTTTAAAAATTACTCTTAAGATACGAAATGTGTATGTTTATCATATATTTCTATCGGGCAAATAGCATCTAATCATGTAATAAGTGTCCGACGAAAATGCATACAGGTCTCGAAAACAACATATTTTCTTTTGCATTTTTATTCAACAGAGATTCAGAATAAAATCATAAAGATAATAGCCATTCACAAATAACCTCGCCTTAAGGATAAATATAAAAAAAACTATGTTTAAAAAACATTATATAGATATTTAAAAAACATTCTTGCCATCGTTGCCTTATTTGATAGGCGATTATATGACATATCAGAAACAAACTCACTTTGATCGTAAGACATCTTCGCTATGGCAACTGAAATGGCTAGCGATACCTTGCGAATATCGTTCAATGGCGGATACACACGTCCTACAGACAAGTCCTCGTCTGTCACGAAATTAGCCAAAGTCTGAAATTGTCTTATATCGTTAATTCTAAATTAAGCAACATTAACATAAAACTGAAAAACACAACAAAGACGAAAACCCAACTATACTGTTTAAAAATTTTAATCTATAAGTTTTTTAATTGGAAAATATAATAATACATGTAATATGTATGTCATTATCTTCTATACATTATACGGGATAAATATTGCCGTGTGAATATAGCCTAAGGAAATTAAATTGACCAGTCAATTCACGTTGATGCTTGCTTTGTTTCCGAGGAGTGGGACCAGCCTCTTCGCCAGAAGTGCTTAGTTCTTCACACTGGGAACAAAAAGAACAAACCAGTTTTACAAACAATACAATCAATGTGCCAAACTTTTACAAAAATTAAACATGCTTGAAACAACAATGTTATATGTGATATATAAACAAAATTGCTTTTTTCTTCTCATAACACTTTCGCTGTTTCCAATGATCACACTAAAAGTTTATTTTAAACTAGCAGTTTCCTGCGGTTTCACCCCATTATTTTGCTTTCAGGTTTTATTTTTTTACAAAGAAAGGAAGCTAACAACCAATCCAAGCCCCGGCAAAAACGGTCCAGCCGTTTCGGAGTTTAGCTGACCCAAACAGACAGACAAAACATTTAAAAATTGGTTCTTCGTTAAGTAATATCCTATTACAATAATATATATTTAAGCAAAGTAGTTTTATATACATTTGGTAAAAGTTTGACATTAGAAATAGACATTTAGATAATGGTAAAAGATATTTTTTAATTAGGTAAATATTTTTGAAAATTATATCCAAACCGACAAACATACAAGCTTATTAACTATCAAACTTCTCCTCTATACCTAGTGGAATTGGCCCATGCTTACTTTCGGAAGATCGTGGAGTTGGAATCTCATGGAAAGACAATGAATTCGCATAGTGTTTTCCTATTTGGGCTAGCACTAAATATAGGCTGATCATCAAATAACTTGTAAATTAGGCCAATAATTCGTCGGGAATTCAAAATTTGGTTTTCCACCGTAACACTCTCCGTGTCGAACATCCATCCTTTTGACCTATTATTATTGTTAAGCAACCTCCCTTTTCCAGTAAATTGGACGCAGTGACCGAAATTGAGCCAGGTAGATGTTTATTACACTACTAGTACTTCTCCAAGAATTTGAATCTCGCGATTATTTTATTTGACAAAGATATCAAGAACTACACATATCTATATTTAGCATCTAGGTGACATATTTATCCATATTTATTTTAATTAGAACACTAGTTCGAGAGTTATCGCGGATCATACATACATACATACATACATATAAAAAATGTGTTTTTACTTTAGATTAATAAACTAGTAGATCGCCGCAAACTTTTATTGCGATCGCGATTATTTTATTTGTTGATTTTTTTTACATTTTAATACCTTAAAAACTGCTGAACCGATTTCGATCGCCAACGAATTCCCTAGATCCCTGGTACAAAAGTTATATAGGAGCATACATACATACAAAAAATATTTTCGTTCTAATTCTAAGTGCAAACCTCACCCGCGACATTTCATTTATTATAACTAAGCTATAATAAATCAACCAACATTTCACTAATAATTTATTAATTTAAAACAAAGTGATCGCTTTGGTGTCTCATATTACGTAAGTTTTATCACATTGAGATGTCTTACCGGATCATCGTCGGAATTAGTCTGGTCCATACTGACGCTGGCTTCGGAGGAGGAGTTGTGGTGCGGCTTGCAGGCGGGCGGCGGCTGCCTCGGCTCGTCGGGAGGCGGGGGCGAGCAGAGCGCGCCGCCGCTGCCGCGCGCCCACATCGCACGCATCAGCGCGGACGCCAAGTACAAACTCTGAAAGATTAGTAAAATTATATGCGCATTCCGAAAGTAGCTACACGTAGCAATAGCAATGCACAAGCAACTGTAACGCTGCTCAGCGTTTGGCGCAATCTTTTCGCAGGATTCTTGCATCCCACTTTAGAGGCATTTCACTTCAATGCTACAGTTGCAAATAATGCATTCCAATTGTATATGGATTCACAATGTTCACTAACAAGCTGTCACTTAGAAATCTATGGCAAGGAATCAAACTGTTTTACAAATTCTATATTTTTTAACAGGGTAGGTTGCCAAATAAGGGTTCATCATACTTTGACACCCACAATGTCGAAAGAGTTCCAGTTTTGTTGCGAAAATTTTATGGAATAAGAATAAGTGAGAGAAATAAAATAAACAATTTTCTTAGCAATAAGAAGAAAAAGAGAGCGGGAATTGTAACTAGAAGAAAGATGAAAATGGGTTGGGAGGTCCTTACCCCCAACCTTACATAACAAACATAAAATTCAAAACATAAGTATGTAATTTTCCTATTGGTCAAAATCCTCGAAAAGTAAAAAAAAAATGTTTTTTATCGAATTTAACATTATTGGTCAAACTTAAACTTAAGGTTATAATAAAATAAAATAATTTAATAAATATGCATTATCACACTTGAATGTTCTCAGTCACCACAATAATTCAATTTAAAACTATGGAAATGAGATCCTTATGGAGATACTAAGACTAAATATTATTGCAACAATGTATGAACATACACACTATAAGATCATACCATTCAGAGGACTGAGGAGCGAAAAGTAAAAAAAACAGGTCTACACCCCCTAAAAATGTACAACACAGCCAAGATTTTAATACTGAAATCCAATAACATTACCAAACACTTTGTTTTACATATTAATACTTGGAAGAGAACATAGTAAAAGTAGAAGTAAATGAGTAATCTACTAAAACAAAGCATAAATCACATCAATTATCGACTATCAAAAATTGAAGTGACCTGTATATGAGAAAAGATTAAGAAGGTACCACATTATGGACATCTTATAAATACTTTTATTAAATCAGAGATAGAAGATTTCTCAAACGGGAGAAGCCATCTCAAGTTCTACAAGCCTTTACATGACAATTTCATGAATACTACAGATAGATTATACATAGGAAGTTATAATAACATAGTTTTTGCAAGTAGATAGTTTCAATGATATATTTATATCTACCAAGTAAATTGCTGACTCAATTTAAATATGACTGAATTTACAACTTAATTATAGGAGCTTCAATTACTTATCTTAGCATGAACATTGTTTTTATTATTAAAATCATATAAATCTGCAAATACTCACTTGCTCAGTGTGTTCTTTTGGAGGTAAAGCACATAACAAACTGTAAAGATGTGCGCATGGTTTTGGTGCCAATGCTCTGATGAAGCCAGGTAGCAAATCATAAACCTGACGCCCACAATGTTTCAATTGAGCTGCCGCCCATACTAATTCAACATGTTCAGGTGTTACTCGTCCTTCTACTGCCAAAAATTTTAGGATCATATGTGACTGCTTTATCACCTGTAAAAATAATATAAACAAAATAATTATAACCAACATCATTCTGCTGGGGTCTAACAATAAAAGAACATAAATTTAATAAATTGGTATTGATGTAATGCTGACAAGCTGCAGCTTTAATCAATATAAAATTAACAAGTATAAAACAACTAGTTGGATTTAAAATATGACATTATTTTGATTAAAATTTTTATTACTACACAGGATCTCATATATAATATGATATAAAAATAAATTGCAGTTTGTTAGTTTTGTTAAGACCCAAAAGCCTGATCAATTTATCTATTTATAGTGTTAAAATGTGTGGTTGTATAAGCTAGTTTCAGATAACCAATTGTTAGGTCACCAATTAAAATATTTTTTTATGTATAAAAATCTTCTTATAGTCACTATGGAGTCATTATGGGACATTCAGTTTGACAGTACTTATATAATATGTTTACACTAGCTGACCCGCAAAACTTGGTCTGTCACAAAAGAGAGATCTTGTGTGATTATGCAAAATTTTGTGACATTTTTTACAATCCTCGAATTGGTTACAGTATTATGTTATATAGCCTAGAGCCTTCCTTGATTAATGGGCTTTTTAACACTCAAAGAAATTTCCAATTTGCCCTACTAGTTTAAAAGATTCGCACATTCAATCAAATAAACAAACTCTACAGCTTTATAATATTAATATAGATAAGAAGAACTATTTATGCATTTAATATAAACATTTTAGGTAAAAGTAACAAATTTCAAGGCAGGTGATACTACAGTCAAAATAAATATTTTACTCACTTCTACATGTAAATTTGGACCAAATAGATGTTCAATAATATTGTGGAATGTTAGCCATGTGGCAAGCTGCTGGCCTGCTACTTCCGCATTTGCTACTGGCTCTCCAGCACAAAGCTCATTGTGAGCAGCAATATGTGCATTTATTTGAGCAACTCCAGCCAAGCGCATTGTCAATGTACTACTATTAAAATATTTAAATGCCAATGCCAATCCATCACTATCAAAGGGTAATGGGGCATCCAGTGGTTCTTTTGCCGCACCCCACATAAAATCTGAAAAGAAAAATATTTTACTATAAAGAATTTTAAAATAAAAACCTTTCCAGACAACCAAAAAACTCTGTCTTAGCTCTTTGGAGTCACTAGGTCAATAAATGTACATAAAATCAAAACATATTAACAATATTCTTACCTGCCATGGACTTAACAGCAGGTAGCCTAAGATCCTTGTCCTCTAAACTGCACAAGTACTGCAATATATTGCTTCTTAAAGGCATGAATAATTGTGCTACTGCTCTAAAATTCAGCCAAAGTTTTAAATTACCCACAGCAGCCACTATTGCATGTGCCATAGATAAGGGGAAGTTACTAGGTGTAGCATGCTCAAAAACTGAAGTCATTGCACACACTCCACCCAGTTTACAAAACAAACTGACATTGCGCAACAGATAAGCAGGTATTTCAGTATCATGAAGATCACAGTAAGAGCTTAGGTTTGATATTTCTTGTGCAGACAAATCATCTAAGCGGCTCAATGCAGAGTGTTTACATGCCAGATACAATGGAAAATTTAGTAAGAAAATCTTAGAAACAATGTGCATGAGTTTCTCTTTTTGCTGCATGGACCATGTATCTGTGTCATTTGTAGGGATGGTTTCATTATTAGATGTTTTTTCAATGGACTGGTCATGTTTATCCTTTGTTTTACTCTCTTCATTTTCAGTTTCTACCTGTTTGGACTCCTGATTATCATCAATTTTAGGAGTAGAAGCTGACTCAAGCTGTTTATCTTCCTTCTTTGTGTCATCAGAAGGTGAAGTACCTTCTGCTTCAATCAATTCATCCTTTAGCAGCTTTAATTGACATACTGATAGGCACAAAATACTTTGTACCACTAAATAGAACCTCTCAAAGTTTTTCACATCTCGATAACAGCACATACATTGTCTAAAAGTTCATAAAAAACAATATTATTATAAAAAAATAGGAAATACATAAGTAAATAATATATTTACTGCTTTATTATTGAATAGATTCTGAATACACATATATCCTTAAAGAAGATGTTATAGCAAATAGTAAGA
>DWHK01001988.1:0-10427 GCA_018247855.1 Graphium androcles
CCTATGCTAGCATCCAAGCTACCAATAAGAGTCAAACTAGGCGTCTATAAGTCGGTCATTCGCTCTCGCCTGACCTACGCAGCTCCAGCGTGGTATATGTGGCACGTGGTATATCAGCCACGCAAAGGCGCAGGATGCAGGCGCAGCAACACCTCACCTTTCGAGTGATTGAGGGAGCAGGGCGTTACGTCAGGAATGATGTTATCGCCCCCGACTTCCGCGTCTAGTCCGCTGAAGAGTTTGTGGTCCGTCTGGCGAGTCGCTTATATGACAACGAGGTGCGATAGGATTGCTTTTTAAGCATTCCCCCACCGACCAGTCATTGCTGGCTGAAATAACGCCCAAGAAATGGGGAGAAGCCCCATCGCTCGTAGAACGCCAGGCCTTTGCGCAGTACATCATGATCCAATTTCTAAGGTTGCCAACACATACGCAACTCTTCGGTTATTGTGTGTATCCATGGGCGGCGAGATTATGAGGTAGTCTGCTTACTTGCAAACTTTTCTCTGTAAATAAACCTCTTCTAGAAAAATATTGTCCACGTTTTTAATAACAAAATTTACACCAACCGGATGTTCAGCTCTATTAATAAATTAGGAGATTTTTAATTGGCCTTTTTCTTTTAGCCAACGGTTTTATTTTTTTATTTGTTTTAATAATTTATTATCTATTTATAGATTCAAACTGACTAATTACTTTAGCATGAGGAAAATTACTAGTATCGTTTAAAATAATATGAAGGTAAAAAGAATTAGGGACAAGTACAAATAACAATTATAGTTTTGGATGAGTAAAATAATGTTGGTTAAAGGCACTAAAAATTGAGCACAACACACATTCGTTATCTCTACTAGCTTTTGAGCCCGTATAACAATAAAAAAAAACGATAACCCTTCTAAAAGCTGCGAGGGTTGTGTACATTAAAGTATTATTTCGAGACCTTTGAAAGATATATCATTTGAAATGGAAACCATCTTTATGGAACTCGTTAAAAGTAGTGGATAATGCATAACGCGACAAAAAATGGCGTTATTATATCTAACTCGTAAATATGACAAGAAATAGAATGTTATTTGAATTTTCTATTAGTGTACAGTAAAACAACTCGATTTACAACAATCAGAAAATGTATTTTACAACATCCCTTGTGAATACTCACCGACGTTAATCGAGAAACTCACGGTGAAATTTAATACCTTTAAGACGACCCTGTTTAACCTTAACGTTGTCTGTCAGTCAGTCACTCAAGTTTAAATTAGTAAAGCGGTGAATGGAGGAACATAAATGAATAATATCCTATAAAATCATATTTATCGCAGGAAATAATTGTGTGACTTCAATAAAAAAAACCGATACGATCGCGATTTCCAACGTTCCCAAATATTTTTCTCCCTAATAACAAATCTAACTTCCAATAAGCTCGAGAAAACTCTCTATTGAAAAAGTTTTACGTTCGAAAAATAAACTCAAGGGCCACTTCGCAAAGGTAAAGAAAGTGATAAATTTGGCTAATTCAATTACGAACAAGAGCTTCCGAATTTCAGATGACGTCCGAAACGATATAAATTATTTCGAACTGCCACTGCTTCAGTATCTTCCACACTTAATCATTAACAATTGAGAAATATCGAAATATTTAACTTATAATTAATAATTGTTAGTTATTTAGATTTAACTTGTATTCAAAAGGTATTGCTGTGCTATATTAAAGGTCATGTACATTTGTTTACTTTACAATAAAATGTGAAAATATTTAATAACGATTACAGAAAAGGTAAAAGGGACACACACGGGTTTATCATTCCGCTTGATATGCATAAAATGCACATATAACAACCCATAATTCTAAAATGTGCAGTTCATCAATTTAACTTATATAAGTTATACTCTTATACTTTTATACGCATGGGCTCGGATGACCGGTTGACGCAGTTGTTAAGAAGTCGGCTTACGAAGTCGCCGGTCTTGAGTTTGATTACCACCTGACACAAATATTCGTACTACTTACAACTACAAATATGTGTTTCAGATCTGGGTGTTTGTAACTGTGCAATTTGTTTGTAAAACGCTCTTGTATAACTAACACAAGACGTAGAACAAATAAAAAGGGCAGCGATTTGTTAATTTTTATTTTATTGTTTTACAAAATCCACAGCCCTTATTTATTATTTTACCCATACAACATATGCTTCACTTACAGCCTATAATGGATTTACATTCTTTAGTTAACAACATATAACAGAGCACAGTTTAAGAGCAAAGAATATGAATTAAATAAGGAAAATTAATATAACAAAAATGCCAAAACAGAGAAAAAAAAAATAACAATAAAAATACTTATAAACAAGGTAAAATTACAATACCAATATAATAATTTACAGTAAATTACAAGCTTAAATCCGCGCACATGTGATTCTGTTTGACTGCGTGCGTGCGTGCATGCGTGCATGTGTGTGAGTATTTTTCTTTAATTAACGGATATTGATATTTCGAGTATAAATTTTAACTCAGTATGTTTCCGATCGCTTACAGAGGTGAGAATAAAGAAGTATTTGCCTTTGTTTATTTGCACACCGTGACAGTGTGTGACTAAGGGATATTTTGTAAATGTTATCTACGTTTGGCTGACATCCAAACTGCCTGCCTGTGGAACGGTTGGTTGAAATATTTAAATTTTCAGTTCAAAATTGTTGAACAAATATTTTAGCTTAAATTTTGTAACAATAAAGTAGGGAACAAAATTTAATCGTTTGAAATGTAAGTATATAAAAATCACAACAGAGTTCTGTTAGTCAGCGCGCATCAAAAGAAATGTATTAAGTTGACAAAACAGAGGTTTATAACCCGTTATGTTGAAAAAGTAGAATTTTCGAAATTCCGTTATAAATTAAAAAAATATATAAAAAATGTAATTAGTCCAAACATAAAAGTGGTCTGATATTCTATGGATGTAATAATTAAAGAAAATCACTTTGTATGGCAAAGTTGAAAAAAGAATATGTTAGAAAAATTTTAAGTAGAACTTCAGTAAATTTTCAACTTCTAGATCTGAGAGTCCGTTACATCGAGGGATAAATATTAATGGCTTTTGAATTTAAATATAGCAAATGTCAAATTATAAATCGCATATTTTTATTGCGATTATGACAATGCTATTTAATATCTACATATCGAATTACTGTCGAATAATTATCTTTCCGCCATCATCATAATCACTTCTCCGTCTTCGGCTATGACACTCGAATATAATAAGTAAATATTACTTCATTCTTTATAAAATATTAAGGAAAGGCATGTTAGACATTCCTTTTGGGCGTGTTGATTTTTCGTTTGAAATAATCTCGCTCAATGAAATCAAAGTAAATAGCCGTTCTTAACAAGCGTCGGGGCGTTTGCAGGGTGGATCGTGTTGCTCTTTTCGCTTTTTTATATACCCCATTTTTCATCCAATATATGTGCCATTTGCAGTGAATTTTATCATTTCATATTGAAAAAATATTATGCATTTATAAATGATAATTTGTATGATACAAGTGAGGATGTTTACGATAAATTCAATACTTTCTTGGCAAAAAATGTATCCTAATAAAAACATCTTTAATTCGTTTTCTTAAACTTTGCCAAATTTAAAAATTATAGTTAGAGATGCAAAGCTTGTTTTTTGCATTTTCATGTCTTAAACAATGTCCCTGCTTGAAAGAGTTTTATTCGATTTTATTATTATTTATATATTTATTATTTTACCTTACATACATTTGGTTAAAATAAATGACACACCTCAAAAATTTCAAATATGAAAACTAGAACAGTACACACGGTGATGTGTTTCTGTGTGTGTGTTGGTTGGTAAATACATATTTTAATATCAAGTAATTATAATTTCCTGCGATTTGTTAATTCAAAATACCTATACGCATTTATCATTAGTCTATGCAAATGCATGCAAATATGCGCGTAGTGGGTGGCCACGGCTGTTTTACCTTGAAAAAAGTTGATACATTAATATTATTTAAATGAAGAGTTAGCATTTCTAAAGCCATTAAATTCCATCGATGAGAGCTTAAATTACCGTGGGGACTGAATGCACAAACATAAAAAAGAGGATAATAAGATATCGGGGTAAAATGACATATGAAGCCAATTTTAACATAACATTATCTTTCTCATGTATCTCTTTTGAATATTGTCATTACCTTTACCAACAGATAAAACGTGTTCGATCTGTGATATATGAAAATCTGTTAATAATTTTAATGCTACAAATATTACAAAATTACTAAAACCTTATAATATAATAATTTTACAAATATTGTCTATATCCTTATTTGTTGTTTATGTCCTAACATAGATTAAAATTGACAAAACATATTTGTATTATAAAAAAATAAACAAGACAAAAACACAGACAATAATGCACTTTTAAATTACTTTAACAAATAAATAGTGATATAAGGCGGTCAGTCAAAGAGTGATTAAAATAATTTTCAACGCCTTCTTTTGGTTTGCTGATTTTTACAAATTTCTCCTATTCTTATTGGCAAAACAAATAAAATTCAACTATACACAACATTTCAGGTACACGTAGCAATAATTTTTTTAATAAAAAAAAAAAACAAAGAATTACCTAAGGCAAAAATTTGTTAAATCAAGCGTGTTTGGGATTACTTAAGTTTTTAGTTTCATTAAGATACTACCAAGCTTTTAAAATTTTCTGATGGATCCATCTATACACAAAATTGAATTTATTAAATATACGAAAAATACTCGTAAATACTTTTAAAGGTCTTTTGTCATCTTACTGAGCTGACATAAACTAATATATTATATTTTTAAAAGTTACCTTAACAATCATTGAAAACCATTTCCGCTTTGAGATTATATGTTGCGTTATTATATGCTGTCTTAATTTATATAATAAAGTAATTTTGATAGTAGAAACTGTAACAATTTTCAGGTTTTATATGAAGAATATTTTGTTTTACCTATATTTAGTTTATATATAATAATACGTTATTTAAAAACTATGTATAGGTAAAACTTCATTTGAAACAACATTCAAAAACTTTATGTGGAAATATAACGGCTAAAAAGATTTAGTCAGGATGACTAACAGACAGGTTAGCCAATGAACTGTTAAATCCTCTGAAACAATTCCATGGGGTTCTGCTAAGATCTCGACTATATTTTAGCTTAAAGCGGTAAAATTCAAATAAGCTGTTTACGTTAGGCATTCTTCATATTGTACAATAGGAAGCAATATATTAGATAGTGTCAAAGAATATTTTAAACAAGTGTTAAATTAAAAAATACAATATATAAAACAGTTGCAGTTAAAAGGCCTAAAAATGTTAAAAATGAGGTAGAGACCTAGGACATCATCTAACACCTTAGATCCCAAAGTGATCCAGATCCTGCTTTAGATCTAATCTTCACATTTTTTATCGAGTTTTGGGAATGCAGGAGGTCCACCGGAATCAACTGAATTTTGAAAGTGGTCTATGAGAAAATACTTCTGGGAACCTCTGAATCTAACACATACTGGTCACGACAACACGAATAACCCAAACTCAATGGAATTGTGTACTTTCATTACATTGTACTGGTAGCCTACTTCCCACTCGTCTCTCTCCTCAGACCAGACTCATTACTCCGTTATATTGCATCGTCACCCAAACAACAAATATGTGAAAAATTTCAGCTTCAACAGGATATTTTGAAGAGGCACAAATCTAACTTGTAAGATCACATCCCTATAGACAGGTGAAACTGAATAAAAGTTGTAATAAAAGCTTGTGAAAACGAATAACTTTCATCTTTATTTTCCACTTTGTAAGGAAGAAAACTGGAGGAAGAAAAATAAAAATACTGGCCATTATGTTAGTCACAGTGGTTTCCTTTGTGAGAGTTCAGTTTTACTTATTGCACGTTGAAGAAGTAATTCTTTGTGCGGTAATAAATTTGCAATTTAACGTCAAAGAAGGCGCTGCCTATTGTTTTCTAGATATATTTGTTTTCTGTTGGAAATTGCTTTTATTTTGTATTGAGGTGACCTTTCTTTATATCATATAATGACAATCAAGATAAGCGAGGAATAAGGAACCAGAGAGATAAGTTCTCTACTAGGTATTTGAGGAAACTTAAAACCCACGCCTATAATACATTTAACATTTGTCTGTTTTATAATAAACCAAAACCATAATTTCGTGGACGCTTTTTGATTCTTTATTATCCTGACACTCAATAGATTTAAAATGAATAACCTCAAACCCGTGTACTGAAATCTTAGTTAACCAAATAAAATCTAACGCTCTAGTGAATTGAAATGATTAGTGTGCTTTGCAATAAACAACTTTTGATTTGGTCCAAAATGTATATTCGTCGAGAGTGTTATCCGTCGAGTTATGTAGTTGTCAATTACTCGACTGTTGCTTTATACAAGCCAACTAGATTATGGCGGAGGCGGCTAACAAAGTTTGGTTCGCGGAAGCGGAAACTACGAGCTGGAACATGTTTCCATCCAAGCGTGTACTATCTATTTGAGTACGAATGTTTGTTGCACATATTTAGCGTTGAAAACAAACGTTACATGTAGTTGCCTGAACGTGGACTTGAACTGTTGCAGTGGATATAATCCAATAAGTGGATTAATCCGTTCAACTGTCAGTCGTAATTCCTATGGCACATGTACATATAACGAACGATTCAGAAAATTTTCCTTACAAAATAATGCTAACTAGCATTAATCGAAATAACAGATTACATAACTTGATTATTTCGCCCCGAATAGTAATATAATTGAAACACCTCCGGTGAATAATTCTAAGTTAAAAATAAAGAAGCAAACGTGAGGTATATATTATGTAACCACGAGATGCGCAAGAAATGCAATGATATTTTTTTGTCAGATTTAAGGAAGGATAAAATATTTAAAGGTGCATGAAAATCTATCCGCGGTCTCAAACATTTGTCAATGTACAGTGTGAAGGTGAGATTGACGTCAAAATCCACCATTAAATTCAATGTATTCCATACATTACTTGGGGTGAACTTCAGATCTTATTTCTAAACTCAATATCACATACTCTGACGCAATCACCTGAAATATATGAATGAAAATGAGAATGAAACATTGTGAAGGTCACAGTTGTCACGGTTGAATAATAGACTGAGTGATGTTTGGTATTTTTTATTGAGGCAAGAATTGCCACGTGCAACTGCTGCAAATAACTAATTGATAACTAATATGAAATGCATACTGGTACTATCGTACGTCCTATGGGTCACCTTTTAGTCAACATTTCTTTATTCAACTTAAGCTTGTCTCAAGTTCTATTGGACGTCAAACAAAAACTACCGGCGGTCCATTAGATATGTCTAGAAGAGGACCGGCAAGGGAGGAAATCTAGTTCATATTTTTCTTATTTAAAGTAATTAATACTTGTAAACCTGGCGATCTCCTCCTATGTGCTCAGTGCTCTGTGTATACCGCAATGCGCCTAGTATCGATTCAAAACCGTTGCCAGCTTCCACTGTGCCAAGGGCATGATTTTGTTTTCGTTTGCGACCTAGCCCGCTTTGTAAATGATGAATTTTTGTGTACATTATGAAATTCTTACAATTCTTTTAATTTTTTATTTTTTATTTTTACCTACGAAACAAAACTCTTTTTGTAAAAGTAGAAATATTGGCTAAGACCCGAATTTTATAAATTTTATGATATTAAAAAACGTACTAAACCAACTTTTTGAAAATCTTTATGGTATCTATTAGAAGGTATTGGTACCATTTAATAGATACCATAAAGATCGGTTCATAAATGATAGCTCTGAGGTAACTAGGAAAATATATTATCCGTTTTTTTTTTTCGAGGTCAGGCAAAATTTTAAATATGTTTAAAAACTTCTATATTGAGCTACCGTCAATTTGATAAAAACCTCGCAGTAGCTTTTTTCTTCTCAAAACTTCTATTTCAAATCAGATTACTGAGGGAGTTGCAACGTCTCACCTCATTAAAACTCTTCAACGTTGCAGAGTATGCATTAATGGTACTCCTACAAACTTATCTTGAGAAGCGTGTTATCTTGTTAAAATAAATTTCGAGCTAAAAACGACGCTTGCTTATAACACGAAGTTATATTAATAAAAATTCCGTGTGACGATGTGTGTCCGCTATAGAATCCGAATGTACGTACTTAACCGAACTTTAATATTTTGCACGTGTGTGTAATTTATTCAAACTTAAACGGTAAGATAGTTTATATCTTTCTATGAACGAAATATTTTTATTTTGTAAATTATAAACTTATTATCATCGATAAAGATTATTTTATTTATCTTATTTTATTTATTTATTATTAATTTAATTCAACGCCACATTGTGGCAGTCGAAGCTCGGTCAACCAGGTATACATTAATTGAGTCAGGGTGCGGCGAATAAATTCTCCATCTTCTTTTTTTCTTTCCCGAAATTCGCGATTAAATTTAATGTAGATTTTTAATCAATTCTGAACCGAAACTCCTTTGTATTTTTGTGTTTAATTTCATGACCGATTCGCAACTAAATAGGAATAGAGTCATATGAATTCTACTTAAATTGTCGTCAAAGCTATCGTCAAATGATGCTAACCTATACTATAAACATTGATATAGTAAATAACCCTATATCTGTAACCCTAGAATCTCGAGCAAAAGTAACATTAAAACCGTCTGTAACTTTATATGTCAAAGTTATGGATGACATTATTTTTTCTTTTGTTTTGCAAAGTCAATCTTACGTGCAAGACATAAAGTTATTATAACAAAGCAATATCGAACACGGGAAAAATTATGAGTGAAGTTTTTTTAAGGCAAATTAGTGCACAATTTTACATTGTGCCGCGGATGTTTTTGAGACGCAGATTGTGCATCTAGGATTTTTGTATATCAATGATATAATCATCAATGTAAAAGTGAGTGGTCAGTTCTTTGTTTATAATTCATTCACACCTTCTATATTCGTTAAAATATCGTGAATATTTAAATCAATGATACAGAGAAAGTTTTTCATTCGCAAAATAAATATTGTTTCCCATGGATGAAAAATAGCTATTGACCGGTATTCCGGCATATTACCCTGGCACACTCATATGTATAAACTATGTCATAATGCGAGGAGTACAGAAAAAGGTAGACCAAAAAGGAGTACAGAAAAAAATTCCCGCACTATCTTACGCAACGCTAATCTACTTTAATGTGTACGAACCAACGTACAAAAGCTAATTGACCGAGCGAGCGATGCGAGTGAAGTTTACAATTACAATTAGGGCAAAAACGCATTTTATGTATATATGTTCGAGGGTTATCACGTTATATACATACATAACGTCATAACCCTCGAACCAATGCTCTAATTTAAATTAAATTTAGAACGTATGTAGGTAATATTAGTACAATTTTTAAGTTCGTTGGGCATCAAAATCGATTAAGTAGTTAAATCCAATTGACAGACCAATTCGGTTTTACCAAAGGCAGATCAACGACGAATGCTGGTATAAAACTGATGTCCCACATCCTACGGCCCTGGGAGGATCACTATGACACAATTGGTGTATTCTGTGACCTTTCAAAGGCCTTTGACTGTGTAGATCATAAAATATAAATCAACAAATTAAACCTCTATGGCGTACTTGGATCTACAGTTGATTTTATAACACCCTATCTGACAAATAGGGAACAACAAGTTGTAATAGATGGTAGCTCATCATTGGGATCCATGCCACAAACGGGTATCCCTCAGGGATCAATTCTCGGACATTTTCTGTTCCTAGTCTATGTCAATGACTTGCCTCTGATGGTAGATAAGATGTCAGAAATAGTTTTGTTTGCAGATGACACTTCTCTGCTATTTAAGGTTAAAATAAATGACTATTCTCAAAGTGGTTCGCGGTTAATAATTTAGCATTAAATCCAAATAAAACAAAATGTATACGCTTTACGTTATCAAAGTTAGCTACTGCTTCTAATATTACTGTACAAGACGAAAATCTTCTGTATGAAGATTCAACTGTTTTCCTTGGAACCTCTATTGATTCCAAGTTACAGTGAGGAGCACATATTGACAAACTTCTAACAAAACTAAACTATTAACAAAAAAGAAACTAAGTTCTACAATTTTTGCCATACGCAAAGTAAGACAACTTACTGATGAGGCAACTGCTAAATTAGTTTATTTCTCATACCTTCACAGCATCATGTCTTATGGAGTGTTGCTGTGGAATTCCGCAGCCGGTCTAAACACAATATTTATTTTGCAAAAGCAGGCAGTTAGGGCAATTTATAATCTGTGTCCACGTGAGTCATCGTGCGAAATTTTTGGGTAAATCTTGACTTTACCATCTTTATATATATATATATGAAAATATTATGTACGTACGGAAAAATATCAATAT
>DWHK01001989.1:0-10427 GCA_018247855.1 Graphium androcles
CGTGACCATGAATGCTGCAAAGGATTCGAAACGTCGGGTGATAAAATTTAAAATAAACCGCGATATAATCCGTAAGGATAAGATTCTGAAAATTAATCTCATTACTTTCGAAAAAAAATCGAATTAAACCCAAAAAATACACTTTTTAATCGAAATGCTCTATCAGCGACAACGCTACCTTATTTTTTATATATTATATACCTGGTGTAATGTTCTATTTGAGTAAAATTTTTTAAACCTTAAATTATTAATAATCAGATAAAAGCTACCTAATATACTCAAAGCCGTCATTGTCATCAATTGTGTCATGCAACTGCATCGACTCTGAGTAAAGTAAGAAAGACGCAAGACGCGCCTATTGCGACATAAAAAACGCGGTAAAATGCATTTTTTATCTGGCAATAGGTGCATTTTTAAGAGAAAAGGATATCGTAGTGTTAAAGCAATTTCCGTTTGTTTTACGTAAAAATTGTTTAAAATCCATTACGACATTGTATGTACTTTCGGCAAACGATTATCACAACCTTCCCGGTGCAACCTTGACCTGAACATGCCACTGCCTTCTGCCAAAACGTTGCTCTTCCGGTACCATCTGATTTTCTATTACCTACTAGCTCCGAACACGCGAATATTTGATATGGCGTGCAATAAACACTCCATAAAAACCCTGGAATCTTGCAGATAGTGCTACTAACGTACGACATGAAATAAGTAAAATTAAGGAACATTTACGTTAAATCGTTCTTATTGTTTTTGTGAAGTATATTTTTGATTTTTCTAAGCTTTTTAACTATTCAACAATCTTGATCCTAGGACAGATTGCTTCTATCTGCGTTCGTTACAGTTAATAAATTAAATCTATAACTGTTTGCAGATTAAAAATGTTGAGATCCCGCCATAACGTGTGAAATAAACAGACAATTACAACCTTGACTTTGCTAGTTTTTAAATTCAAGTTTTTTGTTCTTTCAAGGTTTTCTTCTACTATTTTTTATGCGCTTCTGATTTATAGCGAATTTAATCTTGTTATTAATATTGTTCAGTCCAGATTGTCATATAATTATTATAAGTAACAAAGTTTTTTTAAGATAGGTTAGATATAAAAAAATATTCAACTTAACTTACGTTCGCACTGCCGATACATTCGCATAAAAACATTTTAAAATTTTTGTATTTTTCTATGTTTATGAAGTATTTTCTAAAAAAAATGGTTGATATTTTGCAAATAAATGAAAAATACATAAATCATGATGCAAAACAATGTGTAATCAATTTTTCATTGAATAAATAGAGAAAGTTTAACTTATGTTTATGTGAATGTTTCGTTAGGGTTACAATAAACTGAATTAACAATTAACATTAACTCAATAAAACTTCGAGAATCAAATCAATTTTTTTTGTTTCTATTCATACTTAGTAGGCACTGTACATAGATTTTCTTGGCCACTATAAAATATCTTTTAAATAACCCTCCAATCAACCCAAAACAATAATGATAAATATAGAACAAGAACTTCTCTTCTTTTTGTCTAAATATAACATACTATGTCCGGCGGTTTGACCCGCTTTATTATCTGTTGAATCTTATATATATAAAAAATTAATTAAAACTAGACTAGTAGTAAGATCAGCACTTTTAAAGAAACAAACTAATGAAAATCTTTTTTCCTTTATTATACTAGTAATAGATACTTATTTCCATGACGTAAAAGGGAATTGTACAGATGGACGTATTCAGAACACGTTGGAGCTAATCTAAAAATAATATTTGAATTCATATATCTACGTTTGCGGAAAAATATTTGAATTGTCCGAACCAAGGTCAAATTTACATCAGTCATTCGCCACCTCAAGTCAATTCTGTCAACATTTGTTAACTCTGCCGTGAAATACGCCACTTCAATGCGTTTGATTTTTTACTTTTGTTTTAAATGTTTTAAAAGAACTTTTTGCAATTTAACTTTTTCATGGTTATTCCTTTTCACTAACAATATATTTAAAACGGTAAACTATCTTCTGTTATTTCTTATAATAAATATAAGATTTTATATCGAATGCAAATAAACACTACGCTTTTTTTTAAGAAAGTAGATTAGATTATTTTATTTAAATTAAGTAGGTAGAGACAATAAAAAAAAATAGCCCATTCATTATGTATTCCTTTATTGGATTTACATTTGTGTTGAACTTTATATATTTCGTTTCATATATGGCTGTTTGTTTTAACGCTCTAATCTCTGAAAGTAGTAATCAAAATTTAAAAAAAAATGTATATAGTATACAGATTCATGAGAAATTAATCAATCTGAAACAAATGTTAGGAGTCGAACAGATCCGGGATTCCGGTGTAATCTTGAGAAACAATTAGTCCTTCATTATATCAAACCTGTCGAAAAGAAAAATATCTACGAGTTGAAGACGCAGTAGTACGAACTCAGTGACCCAGCAAATTGTCAATCGAAGGCTTGCAGTCAGGAACTATCCTGGGATACGTGTGTCTTGTCCACTAGGTGTGGTAAAACAGAGTAACACTTTTTTGGTACTAGTAAACCACTAGCCCCATCAGCGTTTACAGCTCTGCCAGGTGGTAGACCATTAAAAGATAAATATTCATATATATTCACACGCTTTTAGATTTTATGTTATTCTTCAACCTTTGCCGTGGTAGGCCAGTTGCTTATTACACTTAGATAAGTCATTTAAGTAACTGATTATTTCTATTATATAACTTTGTACCTCTAATAGGGTCCAGTCCTTATTTGGAGAGAACAACCTGGACCTTGTTAGGCAATTTTTTTTTCAATGGCCCTGTCCTTATATGTCCTGAGAAAATCAAACAAAATCGAGATAAAAAAATAATTTTGGTAACTAACCCCGTCAATCCACATTCTGAAAGTATTTTAATATTACTATTGCAGAATTATTACATAACGACCGGGATTTATTACTAAAAAAAAACACGCAACATTGTTCTTTTTTTTAATTGTAAAAGTAAATTGAGTCACTTAGACCGTCCTTGCGCTTTCATACCGAACCACTGAAAGATAGCCAGCGCGAAACCAATGAACGTTGCTGCATTTTTGTTATTGGTAACTGGGGATGTGCCGCGCGATATCTGTTTTGGTTTATTGGACCTTATTTGGAACCGGCCATTTACAACCCATTTATTTATTATCTTTTTAAACAAACATACCTTATTTGCAAATTTTTCGCAAAACATACCTTTTTTGCCGATAAAGGCCTGTAAACAAACGCCCCACGTATTAAGGAAAAACAACGCACAGCGACAACACAGTGACGCAGTCCACTCCCCTGCAACTACGCGACCTCTGTTCGCGTAAGAATATGACTAATGCTGGAATCCAACGGCGCGTGATATCGCGAGTCGCGTTGCGACGAACTGATTTGTAATAGCCAGGCAAATCTCTCAATCCTTTTTCTGACCAAATGGCGCAGTTGCTAATCCATTGGCGTCGAGGGTCCTCGGTTCAATTCTCACCCGAAACAAATATTTGTTTGACAGATAATTGTTTCGGTTGTGGGTGTTTCTATATATGTAAAACGCAAATCTAAGCGCAAATAACGCTGCCTCTTGAGAAGTTCCGTTGTTAGGAAACTATCAGTCTCATTAAGTCTAGACCACATCATAGAATAACTTCTAGATACAGTTGTAAGTAAAGCAATATCCAGTCCTCGGAGCCAAGGTCCATATTAACAACGCACTTGACATTGTCCATTACGCAGCCCCACCGCTTATCTGCGGACATCGCAATGAAATGTGTTTTTGTATTTATCTCATTTCATCAGACTTGAAAAAAGGAATTACGTAAACATCGTTTGCGTTATGCAATCGTACTTTAAAGTAATCTCTATACCTTTTTAAGTAAATATAGATATATTAATGTAAAACAAAAACACTAGGTAGAAGAAGAAGATAGAGAAAGAGATACAGCAATTCCACAAGCCAGATGGAAACGATGGTGATGAGTGACGGTAAGAACAAAATTAAAAATATTTGTAAAAGAATATTTTGATGATTTACATGTGTATAAATTATACTGTTGATTATTAACCAGGCCAAAAACCAACTATACTATTGTGTACTATATTTTGTAAGTAATATTTTATTTTAAAAGAGCAACTGCTGAGTTTCTCGCTCTTCTCAGCAGAATCTGCTTTCCGAGCTGGCGGTAGCTTCCTCGCGAACATATCACTACGATGAATTTGAATGAATTTTGATGACTGCAGCGAGAGCTATAAGGTGTTATGCTGTTCTAACTGGAAAATTTTAATTAATAATATTCATAAAGAAAATATTGTATAAGAAACTGTTTATCAATAAAAATGTAGTTAAAGAAAACTTCTTCATAGTGGTTTCTAACATGGATTCGCGCAATTTTGTTTTAAGTAACACTTCACTCTCATTACTATTATTTCTTGTTTTTACTTCACTATCATTACGTACTAATCTTGACGACAACAAATCTATGAAAAAAGAGGGAAAACCTTTTTTCTTGGTAGTAGAGCAGCGATTAGATAATGGTAGAACTTTAACAACTGACTAATGGGAAAGTACCACGGTCGCACATAAAAGCGAACGTAAAGGCAAAACGTCTGCAAATTGTCCATTGAATAGAGGTAAACAAATGAAATTTAATGTTTACGTGCACATGGGCGGTCCTCACTCATAATTTTTAATGAAATCTTTTAATTAACTTCTTAATACAATAAGAAAAAAAATAATATGACAAAAAAACGTTTTTTGCTGAGTCAGCCTGTCTTTTTTTTATGATATATAAAATCCGAACACAATTCTCTCTTGAGGCGACAAAAGTGATCAATTTAAAAAAAAATACATTAAAATTACGTAAAAAAATTATTTTATTAGAAAAATAGTGTGACACGAAAAATACGATATCCCCAGAAACAATAAAAATAGAAGCCCTAACATGGACAACAAAATGGACAGACTAAAATAGGACAGTGCGGAGATATGGGTCAATCACTAACTCAGTTGCCTTTATATTAATAACTAGCTGTTCCCGGTTTCACCCGCCTTATATCTGCTCAGCGCCTAAACGTTAGCAGCGTGAGATAGCTCTCCGCGGGATTCTTGGCCACGTAATTAAAAGAAATCTTATAAATACTATCCAAAATGTGTCGTCTGTAGTAGTTATAATTCAGAAAAATGTAAGTGCAAATATTGCGAGCCTCGTATGGAAAAAGATCTATGCCCAAAAGTAAACTACTGCAGGCTGATTACATTTGTTTTAAAATTAATAAAGGAAGTCGTAAGTTTGTCTATGCTTTAGACGCCATGACAGGTTAATTAGAACGTGTTAAATGGGTCTTATTAGCACATTGCTTCATACAGTTGACATTGTAAGCGAAATTAAATAAATATAATAGTGAGATGTATTTTTACATAAACATAGAATTATTTACTTTTTAACAACGACACCGTCTAACTCTCAGTATATGATAAAAGATACACTAGACAATAATGCAGCGTGTGTATTTGCTTTTTAGACAAAGGCAAGACTTCTTCAATTGATAAGACAAGAATTGTTAAATGTTGTTCAGTTTAATAAGAAGCGGCCAAGTGCGAATCGGGTTAGCACAAGAAATGTTCCGTACCACCGTACAATATTTCTTAAATAATAATAATTCAATAGTTGTATGGAGACCCACTTTAAGTTTGAATTTATTTTTTGTTTTGTTGTTATAATGCAACAGAAATACAGTAAAATTTTTAACTATTACGAATCATGACTGACGGGCCACTGACAGACGGACTGACAGCGTTTGCTTAGAACCCCGTTGATTACACTATGGGTACAGAACCCTAAAAATGAAGGCTGAAGAAAATTTTAATCTTATCTGAACTCCTTGAAAATATAAAATTGCGAGCGTCCTTTTGAATGACATTTAATGCTGCCTTAAGAATGATTATTAAAAACATTAAAAAATCCTTTTCTTATACAAAAACTACTAAGCTGTAATTCTCCTACCACCTTACAAAAGTATTTTTAAGTATAACAACATAGCGATAATTGAAAAGCTTTTATTTTAATTAATTTAAAGTATTCCTCGAGGTCTTATTAAGTATATTGTCGCAATATACAATCTATTCAGAATTTAAGACTGATTCAGGGGAATAGAGCGGATCCAGTGCGTCTCCAATTTCCTGTTAGTTCAAACTAATTTCGTACATTATTTTACGGACTTGCGTACGCCATTCGCCAATAAAAAAGGGTTTATCCGGTTGTTTAAAACTATTTTACGGCAATGTCTAGGCGATAAACTGGTTAATTATAAAATGTAGCTTACATATACGACAAATGATTGTATACGTACATGTATACCATATATTGGAATATATTATAAATATTCCAATTTAGGCTAATGAGATGCAGGACATTTAAGGAGTTAGACCATTAAAATATCGCTTATTCAATAATTGATTATTTTTAAATATAATTATTATAACCGATGCAAACTATTTGTACCAAGAATTTATATTCAGCATTTGATATTTTAAAACAGTTAAAAAGATCATCTAAAGTTATAGAAAACTATTGTATACGTGCTTTCTCCATTAAAGCTTTCCAAAGCGTGACTGGAATATTAAAATCGATAGACATTGAGCAGATTGCTTACATACGTACACAGTGTTCTTGGCTAGACAGCAATTCTTTACTTTAGTACATTTACGATCTTCTATGGTTATTACACTCTCAGAAAAAAATATATTGACCAAACGAAACGAATCGAGTGAGGTTTACAATTACAGTTGGGGCGAAAACACATTGTATGTATGTTCCGCAATAACTGTCGAACCAGTGCCTCAATTTAAATAAAATTTGAAATATATGTGGGTAATATTAGCACGATTTTTAAGTTATTTGGTTCATGGGAAATTTAAAAAATATCAAGATGAACTTAAAAAATATTTACACATGATTTGTCGAATAATCCATATCTAAATAGACAGAAAAATAATTTGCCTTATTTTAGTTGCAATAAAAAAACTCAACGGGCGCCCACTCCAATAACAATTCAAGTAGCAACCTGATAGTGCATTGCGCGGGCGATAGAAGATATAAATGGGGTAAAGGAAACAGGCGAATTGGCTACAATCAGATTTATTAATGTCTCAACATAGAAGCACAGCATGGTGAGTGACACGGCTCCGAACACGCTGATTATGAATAACACTTAAATAACTTACAACACAATCCACCAAACATCACTAAAATAGTGTCCATTTCGTTTCTAACGATAACCCCATTTCAAAATTGCCTAAAACAAATACAATTCTTAAGTTTAATAGTTTAATAATGTAGTCATTATACAAATCCATAAAGAATAAACACACAAAAATAATTCGTTTTTATTTTTCTACAAAATGGCGTTGACCTTCATAATAGTAAATTTTTGAGGACAAATTGAATCAGAATGCAAAACAATACTCGTGCAATCACGCGCATCGCTTGTAGCGAATTCGATATTCGATGCCTAAAAAAATTAAAAAAAAAAAAGCTACCACAGAGGATAGACTTTGACGGAAGAGAGAACATGTTCCTTTTTTAATTTAGTAACTCACAATAAATAAAGTTGTTTAAATATAACCTTTTTAAGTAGACGAAATTGGACTTGACCACATTATTATACAGTTCACGCCAGTTCAAAACAATATCACATTCGAAATCGTTACAAAGGATAACACTTGTACTGTTTATTTCTTACAATAAAATACTCGAATGTTTACAAAATATAACAATTTCAGGGAAATAAATATCTCACTCTAGTCTAAATGCTGTTTCAAAAATTATTACAATTGATAATACGACAACCTTTACATGTGTCTATAAAAATAGACCAAAATAGTCTATGACCAAAATATGCCTGGCTGTATAAAATTATTCTTTGAAAGGCCTATATTTGAAAAACAAACTCTGCATTAAAACTTGCGAGCGGCATTGGATAAATTAAATTGGGCAAGGTCTTATTAGAAGTCATTACATTGAGACTGCGTAATAGAGGTCTTTTTCCTGCGGATTACAGAAAAATACAAGCGACCCGCCACAGCATCAATTTAGCTGAAGCATATGCCGCATAATGCTACTTAAAGATAGCTAGCTCTTCAAAGCTAGTTTTGTTAAAAATAATACGAACCATAAATTATAATACAATTTTTTAATACCATCAAAACAATAAAAAAAATACCAACAACAAATGCCGCCATAAAATAAAATTGTTTATTAAGTAACTTTTATTGATTAATAATTGGAACATTTAAGTGCGTTCAAACGAATGTTAAATTTAAAAATGAAAGTTTGATCTTTGTAGTGGTATCGAAAAAAAAATTTAAACGTATCTTTTAATGCCCAAGTAGGAATTTATATTTTCCATTTATCCTGGAAAAATGTTTTTGTACTGTATTATTGCTGTTATACTCATTCCTGGCAGTATCAACTGACATAGTGACATTAATATTTTTATCTTGAAATAGTGTATGCCGTCGCAAAAATTAACAGTTTAAAACTTATGATCGAAAAATCATACAAAATATCGACCAACATACTACACTGACAGATGATGTCTTGTTACAAATCTTAATTGACCTTAACCAAGTCCTCCATTTTCTGAACCAACGTTGCTGTAATTTTTAAATATTCTCTATCAACTATAATACCTAATTTTCCTAAGTATTGTTTTTTTGGCCTTTTTACACAGAAAAATATATGGTTTTTAGAAGCTTCTCTATATCTATTTTTTTGAATTTTATTCAGCTGTACATTTTGTATTGGACATTTACATACAAGCACATTTATTGGCTACAGTACGTAAAGCAAAACAAAAGTTCACTTAGATATGTCATATTTAAAGTTTTGTCAATGAAAATATCTTAGTGCTTAAATTTACGTTCACAAAAGATCTTACACAATTCTTTTTATTATATTACAAGTAAATTAAAACTTGAATCGTTCACACAAACGCCTGCAAGAAGACTTAATATTTGTTAGGTTTATAAAAAAATCGAATAACATTTTATGTAGTAAATCACGTCGCCCTCTTTCAAATTGAACAAATCACACAACACAAATAAAATGTGAAGATTCAACACTTAAAAGCTAGAGGGGAAACAATTTCGGTTTATCTTATACTCAATATTTACAAATAATTACAGTAACTGTTTAGTGAAAAGGTCATACTGGGACTTATTGCTAAGGAATACATACATGTTTAAAAATTTACAATTACAACCTTAGAAATAATCGGAAACAAGGAAATAATGTAAATGATAGATTGAGATCACTTTTGATTTATAATGAATTAATAATATTTAATTTTAAAAAAGTAGAGTTACGTTGCTGAAGAGCTTAATGTTAATTGTTTAAGCAAATATCACTTTAAGAATGTCGTTTACAAAAGTGATCTGTCTATCAAATTAAAGAACTATATTATTATTGCAATGTAGTATTAATTATATTTTTTTCTAATCTGTTTAAATTTTTTGAACCTGAGGCCCGAGACTAAGGTTATTGAAAAGTTTATAAAATATATGCGGGTCTCCTTGCAAAATTGTACCGTGAACTTGAGCTACTTTTAACATTTAGTCTAATTATGATAGAACCTAGGGCTCATGATGGAGGACCCAATACATTCTTTATTTACCTTGATAAAACTACTCTCTAAAAAGTAAATTCTGGGTTAATACGCCATTTCTAAGAATAAATTATTTTTATTTGTTTGAATTTACTACTTTTTTTTAATAATTAGCATGTTGCCAACATCGCTTTTCTTTCGTTATGACTTAAACATAAATGTAAATTTATGTGGAAATTTAAAAAAGAACGCTCTAAAGCTTACATCACACAATAATAGAAAATTTTGTAAAGGAAACTTTGATAAACTAATTTTATTTCATAAAATTTTAAACATTTAAGTTTATTTTTATAATTTTCTCAATATTTTATGTTTAAACAAAAGGATACCGTTTCATCGCATTACTACTTTGTTAAAAAATGTTAATTGATTAAAAATTTAAGCGATAAAAATAAATTCTGTGTATGTGTACTTTTTTAACTAAACGTAAATATTTAAAAGAAACTCTATGGTTTATAATGTTTTTTTTATCATCATTGCAAATACTTAATGTATGCAGCAGGAATATACTTAGCGGAAATATTTCGTACAAATCTACGTGAAACACCGTTATAAGCGAAAATGTAGCCATGTTTTACTTTAAAATGATGCTACTTTAGAAAAATGTCTGATGTGATGGCAAGAATAATATTTCTTTTCGTCCGACCTTGAACTGGTCTCAAAATAATTTCGTGTTGTCACCGCGAACAAACACCTGCCAATACTAACTTGTCATTGATTTTAACGCAAGAACATACAAATTATAACACATTTTG
>DWHK01001990.1:0-10425 GCA_018247855.1 Graphium androcles
CCCTATACCCTCAATCTAGAGGAGGCCTTTGCCCAGCAGTGGGACAATTTGAAAATAGGCTGTTACTTTACTTTACTGTTCAACTTGTCAACAGAATCATCAGTACCTATGTAAAAAATATATTAAATAAAACAATAATGAAAAATCTCTTACAGTTCTAGAATTTGACTCAGTCGCTCTGCGAATTTGTTAACGTTACGAAACTACGCTACGAAACTATTTGACAGAAGATGATAAAATTTATTACGGTAAGCACCTTGAAGGAAAAAATGGGTCCTATATTATATAGGACCTATTTTTTCCTTTCTCTAATTAAACTTCTGAACGAAAATAGCAATTGGCAAAATCGTTGGCATGGCCTAGGGTTTAGTAAAAGTAAATGAATTCATCTTGCCGAAAATTTATAAGCCTTGTAAATTGCTATAAAAAAGAATTGTTATAGCCGCAATATTATTCGTATTTTCTTATTTCATTTTGTCTTCAGATATAATTTATAATCGTGCTAATATTTTGAATATTACCAAGAAACATATAGTTTCATGCACTGCAATTAGTCGATTGACGTTTAATTTTTTAATGAATGCAATTACTAATAATATCCATTCGCATTTCCAATAATTAAATTTGTAACTTTTGTGCGTACATTCATTTTTTTGACAAATATTTGTATTTTGAGCCACAACAGTTTATACGTCTGTCTGTATGTCCGTCTCATGACACATAAGAATACGTGAAGTTATAATTAATATTTTCATTAAACCTAAAGATTATCTAAAAAATAAATTCAAAATCATCATTATAAATTAGTTGATCGCGGCATGTCTTTATATTGTGCTTAGTCCAAGAAGTGGTAAAAAGGGACATAGAAAATAAAATTATAATATTTTTGTTAATACCTTTGTTTGCTCCTTCACTCAAATTACTGAAATGATTTTAGTGCAGTTATCACGGATGGTTAACAATAGCTTGAAGTCGAGTTCTGAGTAACGAAGTAGATTTTTAACAAAGTATAATTTACTTGCACCTACATACGAGTAGTGTACGGAACCGGTTTTTACTTGTTTTATTACACTAATTATTGTTTTCACGTCACAAAATTCATTTGCTTGCTAATTTTTACAGGCTTTTATTTTATAAATGAAAACTTATAAACTACGTATAATAACGACTTTTTGCAGCGCGGTTAAAATCTTTTTAGTTAGTGATGTTGCCGATAGCATCAAAAGTACTCTTTTATGGGTCCGGTGCGAATGGCCTAATCTTACTCAGCTCTGTCAGTAAAATATGGGTGTTTGGTCATTTCTGCGCCCCTTTAGGGTCTGCGCCCAGTTCTTGGCTACCGATGATACTGCACTAGTTGGGTGTTTTGTCGCTGCATGGTTGTCGTTTGTCTTATTTTTCAAATCATGAACATCATAAAGGGTTCTTCAATAAGGGTGGGTAGATTTTGGGGGTCTGTAGCGGCCATTTTGTTTTGGTGACATCTATCAAAGCTTTTGTTTATTATTTAGTTTCTTATACCAAATCACCATGGCAAGTTACAAGATTGAACAGCATGTTCAAATGTTAAAACTTTATTATCAATATCAGTGTTCATTAGTGCGAATGTTGTGTGTATTGCAGCCATTTCATGGTAGATATGGCGGCCTTTTTCAGTCGACTCTTCAACTTTTGGTGGCCAAATTTGATACAACCGGTTCAGTAAACAATCAGCCAACACCCATACGTTCAAGGAACGCAAGATCCGTCGTGGACATCGTCGCGGTCCATGAAAGTGTACAGCAGAATCCAAGACAGTTGATTCCTCGTCATGCACCAGAAGACTTCAACTTGGCGAATTTTGGACTTAGGCCTACACCCATATAAGATCTAACTGACCCAGAAGCTCAAAGTGTATTACCATAAACTACGCCGTATGTTGGCTCACTGAGCTTCAAATAGTTTGAAAGACGACCCCAATTTTGACTGAAAAATCATCTTTAGCGACAAGGCACATTTTTGCATCTGTGCTAAGCAGAATTGCCATATATGGGACGACACCAACACATGCAAGTTTCACCAGGATAATTCATCCTAAAAAGTTACCATTTCATGTGGATTTTGGGTTGGTGGGGTCATTGGTTTATACTAATTAGGAAGTGACAGCTAAAACAGTAATTGAAATCTTACACATAAATAACTTACATTAATGGTCTGATGATGCAGCTTCAGATAATGGTTTAAAGATGTAATAAACGCCCCTGGGGCTTCACATAGATGCAGTGATACCATTGTAGAATCAATTATAGCCTCTGCAGGCACAACCCTGTATGTTGATGCACATTCATAAAACTTGGTCCATGCTTGAGTAAGGAATTCTGGATTCACCAAGCATCTGAGCTTCCAGCAGACTTCTCCTGCTGGATTCCTACGGCGAGTATGACTGCTCCATTCCTCAATACTAAAATCATTTAGCTGACTCTTATGGAAATTAAGACGACTTTTTAAATACTCCAATCCTTTAACTTTCCAAGGAATGGCAGAAAACCAGTATTCGATATCAGGGAGTGCCCAGTCGCTGCTGAAGCGAAATTGAAATTTTTTATTGAAGAGATCATTTAGTTCATCTTCAAACTCCTCGCCTCTGTAAAGGTTCTGTTTCGGCTGTTTAAAGAAATTTTCCGGAGAAGGAAACATTTTTTAATGTAATCAGTCGGCTGACTAATTAATATATCTTTAATGGCACTACAAATAGTTTGGGAACATCACCGACAAGTATTTGTCCGATTCGTTTAAAAAGCAACAATATAATAATCAAAAATGATTATAATGGTCTATTTAATAATGGTTTAAATATAGATATTCAAAATAAAACACAGTTATTTCACATGGTGCCTAGATTTTTATAAAATCAATTATTGGGTTCTCAATGTTTACAAAAGAATAAAGGTGATTGTCAAACTTTCTTGTTGATTGTTGACAGTCAAAGTCAATAATTCGGATTAGTTTGGATATTCGTCAACATATTTAACCATAAGTTTATTCTTATTAAAATGCCAGTACCCAAAGGTTCCTATAAATTAAATATTTTAAAGAAAACGTAAAATATCTATTTCCTTTAACTGTTTTTTCCAATAATTTTACAATTTATAACCCATACGTGAAACTAAAAACGACATGTAAATCACTAGAATTGCTATTAAGAAGCTAAGGGCACAAGCCGAAATGCCCTGCACGCATCACTACCACTACAAAATCGTTTCGAAACTGTATAACATGAACTGTACAAAATGAAATAACAACACAGAGAAATGTTATATAATAGCAATAATAACGCTTTATTGCAGAGCAGCTGCCTTTTTATTAACAAAATTTTTACTATAATAACTTGTGGTGAAGACCCCTTTTGTCTTGTTGATAAGTTTTGCACGACGAAGAAAATACTACTTGAGAACTAGCGGACCTGATGGACGTTGTTCTGCCCGATCTTTGGAAATCGATAGATAAACAAAACCAAACAGTATTACTAGAATTTACTTAACTTAACTTTGAGACCCTCACCAGAGGATTTTTAACAATAAAAATGCAGGTTAACCGTCAGAGAATTGAATATGTTTTTTACATTCGTTTTTATCTTAGCATATTAAATTACTGACAAATACACACTGTGCCATCTCTACATGTCGTGAACATGTTGTTATGGGTACAGATAAGGGTGATCGGGTATCCATAACGCCTCCCCCTGTAGTTTTAAGATAATCTGAGAAGTTGCTTCAACTCAGATTATTTTGAAAGATAGAACAAATGAAAAAACGGTTCTTCTCAGGTCAGTGCCTTTCTTTCCGAAACGATGGTAATGTTCTTGACAATCAATAAGCATGTGTCATCACTTCAATATTGAATAAAAACATTTGACTTTGACTTTGACTAAATGCTACAATAATTAAACATAACAACATAAATATTTAAAACTAGAATTACATATAATAACAGAGTACCGAAGCTGATATTCACGATTTTCTTTCACTGTTATCACACTGATTTTAGACCATGTAAGTATTCAAATTCACTAAATCATAAGTTTCCGGAGAGTTAGGCAGAATCATATCATTTTCGATACTTTTATTAGAAGGTATGGGTATTTAGGTATTATCAAAGCAGTTAGGTTAGAAGAGATTGTCACAGTGATTGAGATTGCTCCCCTCCGATTGGATTTTCGCCTTATCTTGGTGGTGGGACTTAGTAGTCGTGGGTAGGTGCAACCCACGGGAAGTGATAAAGAATCTACAGCCGGTCGGTGGGATACAACCGGCAAAGATGGCCACTCGGTCTCGTAATTCGCGACGCATAAGTGGAACGTATTACAGTTCTACGGAAACATTTGCGGATCTCCTTAAGAGATTCGTAAATGTGACCATACAGCTTTTTTCGGACGTCCTTGCTGCCTTTGCGGCGGGTAAGGACCCTATTCATAGACGGGAAATCGCAATAATGTCCGCGATATCCCGTCTAATTTCGATTCACTATGGCGAACAAATATAAATTAATGTACTGGAATCCCGGCGGTGTAAGCTCTAAGACAGCAGTGCTACGCACCCTCGCCCAGATGTATGACATTAATGGAGACTAAATTAAAAGAGAAAAACTGTCGGTTGTGGTGCAAGGCTTCCGGGGTGAGTTCTGGAAGCGGCGTATAAACGATACAGGCGACCGTCTTACGTCGCTTCACCTCCTTAACCGAGAGCTAAGTCGATCCAAATCGACTACGTGTCCCATTATGGACGATGCGGGTCGATATTGTCAAGCCCTTAGAGGGACAATTCGTTAATAACACTGTAAACAGTAATAACTCAGAAATCGTCGAGCATCATAGGGCCGTTGAGGGCCGCGTAAAGAAATTCCTTTCCGAACCGGCGCCTAACATGTCGCTAGTAAAATTTATTTCACGGCCTTCATGACTACCAAGCGCAGATTGGCATCACCCCTTACCTTTCGCGGAGAAACTGTACAGTGTTCGACCGCGATCGTTTATCTCGGGTGTACAATAGACCAATCACTAAGCCTTACCCAAAATGTGGACTTCTTGGCAAGACCTGCGTGGGCGGTATTGTGTCCCGTTCTGGCCTTCCATCTGCTAACCCAGTCTAGTTTTAGTCAGACTGAAGCAACCGTTCGAGCCGTGGTTTGGCCCTCTGTGGCACCCACGAATCGGAATGCTAAACGGGCATTGAGTGGCAATCTAAGCCGAGGTCCCCTCTCGGAGGCCTTTGAGCCTGATCACTCCATGGAGCGTCCGCCGAAGTGACCTAAGAGCTAGGCGGCCTCCCAATCCGGTCTTAGCAGTATAGCGATGGCACGAACCTCGGCCCCCTACGGGGGCCTCGGCCGTGCCCCTCGCTCGCGTAAACATAATGGTAAGGCCGGCCCCTTCTGTGCTGAGTGGCTAGCAGCGTAGGGACCGTTTCAAAAAAAAAGAAAAAAACTGCTAAAGATCGCGATTTACAAAAAATACATCCGCTCACGACTCATGTACGCCGCACCGGCATGGTTTCATGGTTCGGCGGCGTTTGATTTGGGAGGGATCAGGCGCCTAAGACGCCCGGCGTATACAGTATGTAATGCCCATTCCGCAGCGCTTATCGCTTACAGACGTTTATTATCGCTTGTTGATCCTAAGTGTTTGACAGCAATAACTATAATATGCCTTTGCATACGGAGGGTAAAGTACATCTTCGTAGTAAACCGAAGTTAGGTAGGTTTGAATGCCCCGTAGGACGTGCGACTCCGCGAGAAATACCCAGGCAAAGAGACCGTTTCTCAACGCCCAAAACCCACCTGTCGTAACGGCAGTGTGGACAACCCGTACGCTACGTTAGGGCCGCCCGGGGTTGGGCTGGTAAAGTCTGCTCTCGATGCGTGCTGCACGGGTTGCGGGGTTCTGCGCCAGCATAGAGGGGCCAGGGGAACCACAAACTTTCGGCTACTGTTCCCTGTCCTCTGCAATCAAAGAGAACTTGCGGGGGAAGAGGAGTGTTGATAAATCGTAGATCATAGCCCTAAATAACCCGTTTTTGCCACCGTGAGACGGGTACGCGTTTTCTGCATTTCCTCCACGTGAAAAAAAATTGGGATTGCTTGGTAGGTTTTATATGTGGTGTCTTCCAGTTAAATATGCTTCTATTCTCATACACTTTTCTAATCTTAAACAGTTATCGTAAATAACTGAATATACAAATTAGTGGGTTTGTTCTATTTGTCTTAACAATTTCATTAGTTTATAAAAACTTAAAAGAGATCTTGTTGACGTTTCAATTTCATCCCATAGAATATAAAGTGATTAAAATTGATATAGAAATAAATTATAGATATTAACAAAATTATTTACAGTTATGTTCATATTCGTTGCGTGTACTAAATTGCGCAGTTCCCATAATTCGTCATTTACTTTTACAAAATTATTTATGGTGGAATTCGTGACATTGGTAAATGATTTAGATATTTCTAAAATTATGGTTACCCTATTGTTTAAATTGTCCTGACGTATCTGTATATTGTTAATCAGTTACTCGTACCTGATTGCGTCATCATATGATTAGTGGTACTTAAATTAGTCTAACTTAAGTACCACTAATGATTCAAATAATAAATCCCAAAGGGATTAAAAATACCACACTTAATTCTTATTGATGAGGCTAACTGATCGAATTTTTATATACTAGAATTAACAACAAAATCGGTTTACAACTTTGTTTCCATCAAATTGTGATCGAATATTTTGTTACCCATTAAAATTACTTTATTTTTAAAACTTGAGTATTTTTTGTAAATTTAATTCTAACAGCATGAGTAACTGTGAATGTCGTTTTAAATCTTTAATCTTAGTTTCGCAAGCTTTAATTTCTGACAGATGTTTCTAGAAATATTGCCTATTACTTGAGCTCTCTGATAGCTGAGTTTGTCTTTGCTTAACCTCATGCTTGTCCCTTTTACGTACCTATGTATGTCATATACACCTATATGTATGTCATATCACCTTCCCGTATGACGAACGGTGATCCGCCACCGCACTTTTCTTTTATAATGTCGTTGCGAACCTTAAGCACATTCCCACACCGATAAGAAAATATCAAGCATACTATTACTTATAAGTTATTACCAAAACTCTTAAGAAATAGGACAACATTCTAACACTGTTGTAGGAACTGAAACTTGTTTTAAATGAGTTATTCTTTTCACAGCCGTCTAAGGAGTATAATTTTCGCGTTTAGACCTTTATTTGAGCCACGACTCCTAAATTAGTGACCCCGACGGGATCATCCGTACCGACGAGGTTTGTAAAGTCTACGCTACTTGATTTTTCCGAACCGACGACGTGAAAATGGATCAACAAGCTATATCGCCATCTCCAGCTTAAGCTTCATCGTCGCAGCAGCCACAAGTTCAAGAAATACATAACGAAGCCTGCGGCATCGCTATGTCGATACGAATCCCGGCATTTTGGCGCGATAGAACCAAGCTTTGGTTTATTAACTTCGAAGCGTTCACACGCCATCTCAAGAAAGGTCAGCACGAACTGACGCAGATTGTTGTCACACAGCTCGACAAAGGAGACCTAGATCAAATCTGTGATCTTCTTTACAAGTCATTCTCCGACCGACAGTAAGACGCGATCAAACAAAGCCTGATCTTCGTTTACGAAAAAAGTGAGACCGAAAAAGTAAAAAAGCTCCTCACTGGCTTAAAACTCGGCAACCAAAAACCCTCACAATTTGTACGTCGGATGACAGACAGACAGGCCGAGATAAAATCCCGAATTCTACATTACAAATTATGTGGATGTATTCTCTGACCACACATGTCCGCTCTATACTCGTTGTCAGCGATTTGTCTCTCCTAGCCGACAAACTTATCGAGCAGCAAAGGAAAATAAATGCAGCCTCTATTTCATCATGTCACTCGAATCAACACACACCGCCTACGCCACTGTCAGAAACTTAGCTCCTTCCAGACAAGATAGAGAGTTTGGCTTTAGAAATCGCCGCTCTAAAAACAACGCAAAATCAATAGCCGTTTCGCCGTGGATATAAATGTTCATAAAACAAAAGATCCCGCTATTACAATCGTAGCGCTACACCAAACCAAGGCTACTGTTACTACCATGGAAGATTTAGATCGTGCTCAAAAATGCACCACTCCGTGTACGTTTACAAAGCTATCGAAGAACTAAAAAAAAACGCTGGACGCGGCGGATAACAGCGTTGAAGCACCGTCAAACCGCCTTTACGTCAACGACATTAAAACAAAGATGGAGTTCTTGGTAGACACGGGTGCAAACATATCCGTCATAGCGAAATACAAAGAAGCCATTATCAAGCAAACTTAATTTTTCAATGACATTAAATCCAAAAAACAATGTCGAATATTTCAAAGAAACAAACAGACCACCCATTTACTCAAGACCTCGTCCTTTATCCCCGCATCCCTACATCGCAGCAAAAAAAGAATTCGAAACAATGATGCAACAAGGATTACGTCGCTCCAGTAAAAGACCGTGAGCAAGCCCACTGCATGTCGTCCCCAAAATAAATGGTGATTAGACTAAACGCCGCATCAAAACCAGATTGACATTCTGTTCCAAGACTTCGTGATTTTACTCACCTACTCCACGAAAAGAAGATTTTCTCCACTCTCGATCTTTATCGAGCTTACCAAAAAATTTGAGTATATCGAAAAAGATATAGGAAAAACCGAAACTCCCTTTGGTTTATTTGAATTTCCCCGAATGTGCCGTTGACTACGAAGTGCAAGTCAAACATTCCAACGTTTTATCTACAACGTACCGACCACTCGACTTCGTCTTTCCATTAATCGACGATGCTCTCATCGCTGCCGGTTCTGAAAATAAAGAAGAACATCGGAATCATCTACACATCGTTGTAAAAGAATGGCGTAACAGTAAACCCAGCGAAATGTGTTTTCGGCTCACAAGAAGTCAACGGGTAACAAAACGAAACGGAAAACATCTCCCGCCGAGAAGACATAAATAAATATCCAAAACCAACCAAAGTCGAAGAACTCCGTCGTTTTCTCGGTATGATTAATTTCTATAGAGATCACACACCGAACGCCGCAAAAAATGAAGTATTTTCTAAAAAAATGGTTGATATTTTGCAAATAAATGAAAAATACAAAAATCGTGATGCATAACAATGTGAAATCAATTTAGTTTATTGACAAAATAGAGAAAATTTAACTTATGTTTATGTGAATGTTTCGTCAGCGCGAGGGTAGGGTTACACACCCGCATCACTCCATCCCACTCAACAACTAGTAAACAATACCTGGCAACCATTACTTTTCTGTGAAACTATGTACAGCCCAAACAAAATACAGCGATTAAGGTCGTAAATTGTTAACAATAATATGGCAGTAAAACATTTTCACAAAAGCTTTAAAGAAAGGCACCTAATCATCTTTACCGACCACAAACCACTTATATACATATTTACAAAGACCAATACATACAAGGAAACACCTCGTAAAATGCAACAAATAATGTTGATCAGTGAGTTGGGCGCGAGCGTTATGATCGCTTAGTGGAACGCATCCAAGGAAAAATATGAATAGGAATGGCCATCCGGTAACCCAAAAAATCATGCACACTTTATTTTATGTTAACTTTTATCAAGGGTGGTGGTACTTTTCCGGGCGAAAGCGGCCGTAGAAGTGCAAGGGCTGTATGAAAAGTGTTATGCTCACCAACTATAAAGCTAGACTCTACTACCTTCCGTTTTAGTAACGCTTATTTTAAGGCCATATTAAAGACATGACTTGTCAAGATTTGCTATCATCTCTCTCAGGCCATCTGGAGATTTTGTCACAAGTCATAAGCTTATATGAGTTCAGTAATTGACCGAGCGAGCGAAGCGAACAAAAAAACAGTGGCATTCTGGGAGTGCTGACAGAAATGAAAACTTAAACAATTATAGTCCTACACAAAGGAGTAGAAATTAATTAATTCGAAACGGAACTGAAGTGTTTTTACATTCTGCCAGCCCCGCAGCTGTGAATGTAACTAGCAAGTGGTTGTCATTGTTACGTCAATCACAGTAAATGCAGTTAAAGCTTGATAATTTCCATCAATAGATCCCCTTGATAGATCCCCATCAACTTGATTGGATTGACTGGGAAAGAATGCCAAATGGTATTAAGTCCGACCATTGTACTCCTTCCTATAAAGATTAAATGTATAAATAATTATGAATAAAGTTATGGTAGTTATAGTCGCGATGTATGACAGAATATTGAACTGGACAGCTGTCCGATGTAGGCGCCTTTTGCAAACGTACAGCAGATTTTACTGGTAAGACACCACGTAATACTACTTAAAATATAATAACAAACAGTTAATATACGCTGGAAGTCAGATCATTCACAATATAAGGT
>DWHK01001991.1:0-10425 GCA_018247855.1 Graphium androcles
CTTGTAACTCCCCTGGTGCTGCGGGAGTCCATGGGCGGCGGTGATCGCTTAACATCAGGTGAACCGTTGCCTCTTTCTCTATAAAAAAAAACTAAACAGGCAAATAATTGATCAAAATTCATATTATATTTTTTTATTATTCTGAATTACAGAACAGTTACATTAACAATATGAAATGCATCGACATGTCGAATACTAAACACGCTAAAGAGATCTTAGACGTCCTACTGTTACTGTAGAACCTCGCCTATCGTATTTTTTATCTAAAAAAAGGCATTTCTTTTATAACATCGGGTCTTACAAATTACACGGACAGTTAAATGGGAATTTAGCGTCGAGATGTCTCTATTCGGGGCCAGTTTTTCGGTGTCCCGGGACGGCTTGAGTTCAGGATTCAGTGCACGTATCCAATTTGGAATAATCTTATCTTTTCCGAGTCGGCTTTCGTCGGAGGTCGAACAAAACTTTGTATAGACAACTATAAAGCGCCGCAATTGTACCGCTAACGACGGCAATGTCTTATTTATAGGCACTACTTTCTAATATACACTTTGGTAGGTTTATCGTAAGAATATGCTTCTTACGATATATCTTAGGTATACGTTGTAATTTTTTACATTATTAAGTGTTTCATTATTATCCCACCAGACAGTAAATTGCCTTTGTTGACCGAGGAAGAGAATCCTGTGAGGTTTACAATTACAGATGGGACGAAAACGCATTTTATGTATGAATGTATGTATGTATGTAACGCGATAACTCTCGAACCAGTGCTCCAATTTAAATGAAATTTAGAATATATGTGGGTAATATTAGTACAATTTTTACATCAAAATCGGTTCAGTAGTTTAAGAGATATTGTAATAAATGTGAAACAAAATAGTCGCGATATCCAAGTTTGCGGCTAACTACTAGTTTACTTATATTATACTTTAAGAACAATTCTTACAAGTATTATTTTCACAGAAATAAAAAAGCCTTTAGAGCGAACTTTCGTGATCTATTCCTTTTATTTTGAAAAACCAAACTCCTGAACGGATTTTTATGGGACAAATCCGTAAGTATATTCTTTTAAACAAAAAAACCATAAAATTTCTAGATAATTTCGTAAATGGAGAAGTTTCGAGGTAATAGACATAAATAAAATCAACTTATTTCAGAACCTCCTTTTAAAGTCTGTTGAAAATTAACTTGTATCTGCATCGTGGCGTGCCTTTTATAGTGAAGAGTGAATAGACTATCATAAAATTAAAGCGTTAGTAAACGGACCTAGCAAAAATTTCATTAAATTTATAATTTCAAACAATTTAATTAATTTTACAACTTCAATTTTTTTTATTACTTAAGGGAATGAATCTTATATCACAATTTTGGACCCTTAAGTCTAAGTGACCCCTTAATGGTCCAACATTGATGTATTAAAGCATAGGTAGGTTAATACTAGTAGTCACAATAATAGGTAGATATATAAATTGGCAGTAACAAGTAGTGGGGGGCTATTTGTGGACTCACACTCCTTCTGTTAGGTATTTTTTGATGTGATGATGTCTTATAAATCGATGAACGCCGGCTGCATGCACGAAAAAGCATGACTCATTGTCACGTTCCGCTTGAGCCGTGTGTGCAAGCGAGAGCGGGGAACGAGCGATAGATAGGCATGATCGGCCTAAGTGTTCGGCTTGTGACGCATCTATCTCTCTTCCACTCCATCGGCCGATGCGTCCGATTAGTTCATCAATGTTTTCTTATGACGTTATCACGTAAAATTATCGTCCGAAAACCGACTATACAGACAACCAACTTTTTTTACTAAATTGATACCACGTTTTTATTCATATTACTTAGCTTTTTAGATCGGCTCTACTGGTTTTTTTACACAAGTGTCACGTAATAGTGTAATATGATTTGAATCAATGTTAGATCCTTTATGGTGTTTTAGAGACCAAACGCGTGGGCTGAATTTGATCATTTATTTATTTATTTAAAAAAAACCACTGGCCTTATGATAAGATTTATGTCTTGTGTTACAAGGGCGTATCACAAAAAATAAATTACGCATTTACAAACATCCAGATCCGCAACAACTATTTGAAAGTCATACAAATATTTGCTGCGGGTGGGAATCGAACCCACGACCTGCGACGCCGCTACCAACGTCTTAGCACCTAAGCCATCTTGCCACTAAGATATGGCAGTGATAAAATTCCAATGAATGGGGGATAACTAGGCGCCTTAGTGTAAAAAAGTATAAATGGGTCAAATTCGTACGTTGTTAATTAGAGTATAATTGAAGAGGTATTGGAAAATCGTGTTGAGGTTTCTTCTATGGTATAAAATGCGGAATTTGTTGGAAATATATGACGGGAGAAGTGTCAAATTATTTGTAACATAATGACGCCATGTTTATATCTGAGTATCTACGAGATTTTGAAAAAATTATTTTACTCACTTTTATGCCATTTTTCGTACATTTTCTTACATACAAACCTCACGATGACAAATATAAACGAAACAAGAATATTTTGATACAAAATTACGAATAAAAAATTATGAAAAGCTGTTTAAAGTTCTTATGTAATGAGATATTATGTATTACCCTGTTACAGAGGTCAGGTTCTTTTATTTGTTTGTTAGTGGTAAAGTATTTTGGTATATTTGCTGATGGTTTGCAACTTGCTAGTTTGGAGGACACTACCTACATGTAATAGTAGTTAGTGGTCGGTCCACAACCGCAGTGACCCCGGAAATTTTGAGATCAGGCTGCTCCTCGGATCGTCGAGTATGTATGTACGTAAATAACTGTAGTTCGTGTACAGTATACCAATATTGTCCGCAAACTGTCTGTCTGTTTGAGATCGAGATTTAGTGGCACCGTTTTACTTTAGTGCTTCGAGCTAAATAGCGACGACAGTTATTCTGGACATGTAATATTGTGAAGAGTAATAAAGCGTGACGGAGTAATGACTAGGGTAGTTTGGTGGTAGTTGGTATTTCTTATATCGAGTTTTAGTTCTTTTCTCAACTATCCACCATCCTGATACTAGTTTTTTCCCGCAACTTGGCTCATAGTAATATAATTTTGCCAATTAATTGTTTGGGGTATTACATTTTTTTTCTGGATCCTTCCACCATATCCGTAGGCGGGGCAGGAGCGGGTTTTTTTGAGAACAGTACTTTTTCTGAGGGTAAGTAACAATTTTCTGTACCCCTGACTCTGACAACGTGTAAGCAAAATTTTCAAGATGATCGCCGTAGTAAAGAGGTAAGCGGTACAAACTGTCTTTCGCACCTACAATATTAGTATAAGAGTTGTATATACTTTAGTGAACATTTGCATCGCAGTGCATACATAAAAATACTAGAGGTCCCGCAATGATCGAATATCGATCATTTTTATGTAATTTTAGTTAATGTCAGTTTTGTCAATTCGCGTAATAATGAAGAAATCGTATGACATGCATGCAAAACTGCATAGTGGTGTCCAATGACTCTGTCTAATAATTTAATGTATTTTTAATGCATATTACAAAAAAATATTAGCTTTCTGAACATCCTTTCTATTTAAACTTTAACTAGGGCAAATTTCATGCTCCTCCGTCTTCTCAATTCGCGTTAAAACACTGAAAGTTTTCACTTTACGTATTAATATTGTGATTTTCAAATGTCAGACTTCCGCGGATTTATTAGAGCTTTGTTTCTCTTTCCAATTAGCCAAGGGGGGCAAGGGCGAGCGTTGTTTACAGCACCCCCATTGTGCAAGCCATTCGTCGCTTTCAGTTTTTATTAAATTTTCAGCGTGCCCCTTTTGCCAGTGGGCCCCCGCTCGAGTTAAATAGGTTAACAGTGTACGCCGCGGAGCGTAATGCGGTGCGTTGCCATTTTGTGTTTTTTTTTCGTGGTGCATTTTTATGAAATGTACTCATTAACCGATTTACCAGGTTTGCAATGTTAACTTGAATTTTATTGGTGTGAATTAATGTCTTTAGATTTTAAAAATTTTTACGTCGTAAGATGGAGGTCTAATCTAAATAAAGATCCTAGTGTAGTATAATGGGACCTTAACATCAAAATGTAGTCACTATCACAAGGTGGTAGAGCATAACATCCTTCACACAGCTTTTGCTGCACTTCTATAGCCGCGCTCGCCCGGGGAGGTACGGCCCGGTAAGAGTGGTAACTCTTCACAGAGCCAGCCTAAAATAAAGTATGCAGGGGTCATAGGGTTGCCGGACGGCATTTCTACCCTTTTCTCTGCCTACTCCTTTCTCCACCAAATCCTTAATGTAATCCTAACCCAACCTTCCCCTTAACCTGTTCTTATCCAATTTCTAAGGCTGGCAACGCACACGCAAGTCTTCAGATGTTGTGTGTGTCCATGGGCGACGGGATCTCTTAACATCAGATGAACCATCTGTTCGCTTGCCAACCATTCCTATAGAAGAAAAAAAAAACAGAACTATCAACCTAAAAAAATGCTATTTATCTGTATAGACCTCTGGGAATTTCGCAAAGAAGTTTCGATGTGAGAAAATTGATTTGTATATGTGTGTCATAGTAAGAATAAAAAAATAGTGTCATAGAATTCTTAAACGACTACATATGGATAGGCGTTTAAGAATTCTGTGATTCACACAAAACTGGTGTAAATAAATTATGCCGGATGTGTTAGAACGAGAAAAAAAAATCTAACGCAAAATACTTAAGATTTTCTTGGATTAAAAAAAAACATTTTTTTTATAGTTAATAATGCTTTAAGTAAATATTCTATTGATATTCCATAGACTATTAATAATTTATAAGTTGTGCCTATTTAAGTTCCAAGCTTCATGTGATGATGAATCTAGAAAGCGCTGGAACCGCTTTTTCTTTCTTTTATTAGACTGCATTAGTTATCGGTATCCAGTTTGTGTCTTATATTGGAACATGTTTAGCTATATCGGTAGTAACAGGTTGAAACAAGTGCAGGGAAAGTATTATATGGGGCATACGATGGGAACGCTGACGAGTGAAAATACATAGTGAAAACACATACAAACTGTCTTAGTATTGGTTTATTTTAAAAGAAACAAATGCTTTATGGCTGGGAACTAGGAGCAATTCTTTCTCTCTCTCTCTCTATCTTTTTTTCCTAACTATAAGCTCTATGACTTGTGTTGTGTTGCGTTTTGTATACATGAATACCACACACACAAACATCAAGATATTTTTAGGCTATACAAATTATTGTTATGGGTGGGAATCGAACTCACGACCCACGATATCGAAGCCAACGGCTTGGCAACTGCGCCAATCGGTCATCAAAGTAAATGTCTCTACAACTAACTAACTAACAAAAACTCGCAAAGTATCACTTTCATTTTTCACTTCACCCGATGAGATTAAGTAATGCAAAGTTTTGAATTGCCAAACAAAGAGCTTGACTTTAACTTTTAACTACAAAGTATAACATAGGTGTCAGTGATTGACATTATTGTATATTCTATTTTTTTATTGTTTTATTTATTATTTTAATGCTCCCCAGCAGCTGGAGCAATTTTTATTATTTTTTGTAGATACGCAAAAAAATATGATGAAAAATACCCTCTAAATCCCTGAATTTTTTTACACACCATTTTTTGACAATTATGAAAACAATAAAAGAGCAACAAAATCAACCGTGTCATCTCGCGTGATACGATTTGAAGAGTGCTCCGTCACACATGTGGCAATTGATTTTATTTTATATACATAGAAAACTAAAGTAACCATTAAAATGACATGAAGTATCGCCACTTTCAGACTGAACCCTTAATTAGCGAGACACGTTGTAATCCCGTAGCGGGCTTCAGAGGTGAGATGAATGGGAGTTGAATGCACTTTGCATTTATACAATCAGCATCGATCGGAGCCAAACGAATATCACACTTATCCCTCCGACTTAAGGTGCACGGTATTCAATAATTTTAATATCACACCTTTTTCAATAGGCGCGTATAACACGCGTTATTCTTTTATGCTCCTATTTGATATCACCCTTATTGTATGAATGAACTAGGGTTGGCAATCACCGGGATTGCTTATCGATTTTTTGTGTTTTTATGGTAGGCATCCGTTGAAGGTCATTGAATAGAAAACACCACGTCACTATTTGGCAAGGCTCCTAATGTCACGAATAACATGGGAGTTATACAAACGCTAATGGCAAGGAATTTATAGCTTAATTCCTAAGCAGTTTTTTGTTATCTGTATAATGAATTGCTGCCAAGCATAAACGGCTAAACCAGTTTTTTGAATTAGGACATAATTTTTACCCGACTTGTATATATGTATGTAATATTCTTTATTAGTACATGTAGCGAATTGACTGAATGGATCTTTATGTTCGGGGTATCATTAGATTCATCTTGATAGCCTTAGTGTTGTTATATAGGTCAGATAGGGATAGGTCTGATTTTTTTTATTTTCAAAACCCATTTGGTGGGATATTCGAAATAAAGGGTTTTAAAAGACCGTTACGAAAATAAATACAAGTTAAATTGTTAAATGTAAAATAAAAAGACTAAATGGACAAAGAATAGTATATTAATGGTGATTTTTAAGTGTCAGTGTTAAAGCCTTTGTAAGAATATTTACTACCAATTTTCTTACAGTATTTTTTAATTAACGGTGTGCCAAGGTAACGTACGTGTTGTTTGACAGTTTGAGAAATCGCATTGATATTAAACCAAAAGGGTTGATATTTAACGGTGATTAAACTTCGATCGTAGGATTTTTTTATTATTTTTATCATTATATGTAATTTTAGTAAAAATTGTCACACTTTTTACGAGGTGGTTGAGCATAAAATCCTACATACTTATATGCTTTTGTTGCACTTTTACGGCAGTGCTCGCCCGGAGAGGTACCACCACGCTTCACAGAGCCAGCATAAAATAAAGTATGCTGAACCCTAAGAGGGTTGCCGGATGGCCATTCGTACCCTTTTCTTTTGCCACTCCTTTCCCCATAAAATACTTAATATAATCCTGTCCCATCCTATCCTTTAACCTGTTTTATCCTATTTCCAAGGCTGGCAACGCACACGCAACTCTTCGGATGTTTGTATGTCCATGTACGACGGGATCAATTAACATCAGGTGAACTGTCTGCCCGCTTGCCAACCTCTCCTATAAAAAAAGTATACAATTTCTCTATGTAAGGTCGCTGTAGCCAAAACTGTTACTAAGCACATAAGCTTGGCGTTTAGCCTCTAAATTTGCCTAGTAAACTAGTTCGTGTAAAAGGGTATTAAGAATAATATACTCGTTTATGTGTTTCTATATTTTTCAAGTGTTCTTGAAACTTCCATAAAATACTGAAATAATAATAACTCTGGAGAAATAGTCATTTTCATGTACAAATGTTGTTAAGGAGTTAACTAGTTCTTTGGTTTCATGAATTCGAATTATGGACAAGTTTTATGTAAGTCTAGATTATAATAACCCCGCTTTTAGTATTTATGATTTTACTTCTTTTACTCTGATATTTGGTATCAAGTAACTTGGTGAAATATGAGTATATTCTATATACCATATATTGCTGTTATTTATGTTTAAATCGACATAAAATTGTAAGATAGTAAAACAATATTAAATTTTTTAATTAAAAGTGATTAATGACGATGGAGTTCACCTGATGTTATAGACATTGCTAACTACTGGCTTAATTCTCCTTCCCTTTACTATCAAAGCTCATAAGAACACAAGTCCGAGATCGGAGCGAGATCAGATACAAGACCGATTTTATATGACCATTCGAGCTATGAATTGGTTTAGCCTGTATTTCCATACGCAAACTGGGTAACATAAACATGTAATGCCCGGTGTTAAGTCGTACGACCGTGGCTCTAAAGATCTGTTGCAGGGGTGTTGCCAGGAGTGGCCATCCGGCCACCCTACAAGCCATGCGTACTTTTACGTTGCTTTTTATGTGCAGCTGTACCACCTCGCCGGAACAGCCTGTACTTCAACATTATTGATCCTTGTGGCATTCGAAAATTAGAACCCAGGTTGCTTCAGTTGGTAGAATACAAGCCTGTACCACTAAGCTGCAGAGCCAGTCAACTGAAACCAAATATAAAGTTAAAGTCTGTTATGCCATTGAAAATCTATAGGCTGATTCGTATTCAGTTAAAATCAGGAGTATCAATCGTTCCATTGCTTTCTCATATACATTTATATAGTTTTTATGAACGTAAATATTTGCACCACAGACTCTTAAGTCGCATAAGACAATGAGACATTATGTATAAGTACAACTTTATATTGGCAGAGGATTAACAGCAACGCGTATAGCGCCTGTGGAAATAAATGTTTACACTATCGACATTAAGGATTGTAATTACCGTGCGCGGCACAAGGAGCGTATAACGTAGAGTCGGTGTCTCATAGCAGAGCGTGCGAGCCCGATCCCAATCTGAAACGGTGAGCGGACGCTTCCACCACGTAATTACAGAGTTTAGGCGGCATAGTGAATTATTAGACGCGCCGTTCTGCCGTAATCAACTTAATAATTGTTATCCACGGCGACTCGTGTTTGGTGAGCGTTTTGCGGTCGCCCGTGTTGGAGTTTCGTTTTTTGAATTCCGAACGCCGCTTGACACGGTCACTGGCCATCGACTGCGTTCGAATTTTGAATCAACGTCGTTGTGATACTAGTAAAGTATTTTGACAATTGATTTTTTTATTGGCTACTCGTATCTTTATGGCATAAACTAAGACTTTTCTATGCTGCCTGCGACACGCTCACTGGCCACCGACATAATTAGACATTCAAAATGTCAAAATTGTGATACTTAGAAAGTACTTCGCTTTAATTTTTTTACTAGACACTAGACATTTACGACATTCATAGTGTATTTTCGTTTTCTTATAACAACTCAACTAAATTTTAGGTAATCAAGGCTTAAAAACTTGAAAAGATTGTAACTAAACTTGAGATGTGGATGTCCATACACGGATAGCGTTGATTTCTTAGCGTCAGATATGATCCGCTTGGTTGGCAGATTCAATATCAAAGTAATGTTAAATTAACGAAAAGTAATTATTGATATTGCGTCAATTTTCGGTCTAGTCATGCTATAAAACCGCCAAAACAGTGTGCCTATTACATGAATGCACGTGTAATTACAAACATAAGTAACTACTAACGCCTATCTTTCACTTTTCACGCCGCCATAACTTTGCCAAGTCAAACTGGAGCTTTAAAATCAAAACAAAAGAGGCAACGGGGCAATTTGTTTCTCTATGCCGCCCGCCCTCGCGAATTCATTACTGACAAGCTGACGCTTCCGTTTCCGACACTTCTTACAACGATAATACAGAAGTAGCATTAACATTACACAATACATGGCGCGTTTCGATTGATTGAAAATCATTTACTCTGTACATTAGCGGCAATGGATGGTGTACAAAACAATTGCACGTTACGTCGTGCATGCTATAATACCAAATGCATGTTTGCTCCAACCTGACGTGACTTCGTTTGCAAAGTCACTATTTAAAGGAAAAACTAACATAAACTTCGAAGCAGTACACGGAAGATTTATTAGCTTTGAGCAAAGTTTCCTTTAATGGTGTTCGTTTCTTTTTTTTCCACAGATTAAACCATTGTTTAATTTTTCGGGAAACATTTCAGCCTAGCGATTAACGGCTTTTAGTCAATTGTTTTATGATGATTTAAATTTTCTATGATATTTAGATTTTCTAATACGATACATTGTTAAAACATAACGTTTATGTTAGTTGGCGTGACGTATTGTTTTATAAGTATGGAGGAAAACTAATAATATGAAAAGAACAATTATAGAAAGGATTGTTATAATATTAAAGGTATAGTCATCACTCCTTTTATGCACTACTTTATAAATGTAAATTTGTTTGAATTTCAGTTACGTTGGCCCATCTAGAAATATCGGGAATGGGACCACATTTTTAAATGTGAATACGCCACGAGTTTTTATCTTAATTATGAGGCAATCCGGTAATTTCTTTGTATAACAACACAACTCATTTATACAAAGATATTAAAAAGATTCGAACACGAGACTTGCGGTATGTAATGAAAAGCATGGGCCTATTCTACTAGGCATTGATGACCAGGGTCTGTGGAAATCTTGCTTTGACAGTAGAAATGCAGAAACTTTAGTAGAGGTGCCGGAACATTTTAATTACAGTCCTAAAAAGTCCTTCTGCCCGAATTTCAGCTATGGCGGCCAGTCTAAACGAGACTAATAAAAAAGAGTGGAAGATATTTGTGGACTAGCGAGTACATGCATAGATAAAGGTGAACTCTTTGTTCCTTCTCAGTCAATGCACAATAAAGATAGCAGATACATACTTGAAAATGTAATGTACGTTCATAGAAATAAGAATGAATTTGTAAGATATTGTAACGTACATGAAAGGA
>DWHK01001992.1:0-10423 GCA_018247855.1 Graphium androcles
AATATAGACTTCTTTTGTTTTGTTTTTTTTTTCGGTTTTTTTATTTTATATTTTTTGTACTATTCTTAAATATAGTTTGCACACCGACCAAATTTTCTTTCGGTAATTAGTTAATTACAGTTTTTCAGGTTCAGGTTTGCTGGTAGAAAACTCTAACTAGGGTTAAGCACGCCATTGCGCAATTATTTCATGATTTATTTTCTGTTTTTTCTGTATAAAATGTTGTGTACAATAAAGAATAAATTAAACGGTTGTAAATGATAAGTCTCGCAGGTGATATTTTTCACCTCTTCCTTCCACTATCTTAAACTCATCACTCTCATCTTCATCTGTCCGTTGGAAAATCTTAATGGCCCTTTCGTGTTCTTTATTTTGTTTGCTCTCGCTTGTGATTCCGAGAGAATTAATAGCTGATTAATGTTGTAATAATTATTTCATTTCTACGCTGTGGTTATTTTTGTTTAGTGATAAAAATGAATGATTTGAAAAAGGAGTTGGTAAGTAAAGGCGATTTTCTTTGTGCTCAGTGATTATAGTATATTTTAAACATTTTTAATATCATTGCATCCTTGACAACGACGATCATTAATGAACGTTAAAATATTAATATATACAAATATAACACTCATTAGACATTTTCCTTTGCCTACATGCTTTTTAATTTTTTATTATTATTTACTTCTTTCTTTCTTTCAAAACGGTATAATCGCAACGCGATTTTAACGCCAAGGGTCAGTAAATAAGGTATTGTTATGCACACAAGTGCTATATCTAGGTAAGTGTATTGATACCATGGAACGTCTGCCGCTGAGGACCTGAATGTGAAATTTGAATGTCGCGCTGCATATTCTGTCCAATATATTGCGGTATCCAGTGGAGACATCGGACGGTCATGCCAAGCTTTTGACACGAGTTTTACTTTTGCGCGAAAACTGAAACAATGCATTGAAGAGCCTTTTTCAACTTCTTCTTTTTTGCAAAAAAAAAAATTACGGAAGTTGTTACTATAAGAAATATTTAGAGAAACATACATACTACACAGTTTTTTGTCTTTGTTTTCTTTTTTTATTATAATTTAGTAATTGCGTGTGTTATGAAATTGCTACAGTATTTTATTTAATTTGTACGGAATTTTCTCTATTTATCACTATAATATCAGCGTTAGCTGCAGCCAACACGATGCTGAGCTGAAACCTAATTGGTTCAGCATCTCAATATTTTAGAATTTACGTTGCTTTTTTATTGAAGTGTATAATTTTAATGTTAGTTATTTGTGTGAGTTTGTTTTTTTGTCTGACAACTTTATGCCATATATTTTTAATTAATACATTTTTTCTATAGCTTGGTTATAGTCCATTTCTTTATTGTGATTTTTTTGTGTGTCTGTCCTAATTATAAGGATATAGTAATAAAGTTGAAATAAATAATGAAATAATATTACACAATATAATACACGATCAAATATTTTTGCTCGGTAGCATAGGTTATGAATTTTGGAATATGTTTCTATTCAGTTCTTCAGTTTAATTCTGAAATCCAACTTACTTGGAATCCATAACTTTTTTGAGTGCGGCGACCAAGCTGTCTGTTGTCAAATCCCACAATTCCAATCGGACACCTATACCACTCTCCTCAATTGCAGCGGCATTAGAAGGTTGATCTCCAAGAATTGGCATTGCTACGATTGGCACGCCGAAGTGGAGCGCTTCAGTTGTGCCAGCCATTCCAGCGTGTGAAAAGAAAGCCAGGGTATTCGGATGACCTGTTAAATGATAATCAATTGCAACATATTTCCATTGTCATCTATAGCTTGGTCTATATATATGAATAACCTCTATAAGCGGGTTAATATCACTAAGTCAACTTTGTTTAGTAATTTATATGGAGCCGCTCTATAGATTCGAATCTTACGGAGATCAATAATTGTATATAATTATTTAGAAATAAGACTGCCTGCTAGACTGTTAGAACTGCCTCCGTGGCCTAGTTGCCTTGCTTTACAAAGCGGAGATCGTGGGTTTGAGGTGGGAGAAGGTTGAGCGGCGGAGCCCTGCACCATATCCGCCGCGGGAGCTGGGAGGCTTGTTGCTTGATTGCGATCCTACCGTCTGCCGACATACGTCGAGGTGGAGGTTTTAGACGGTGGGAGTCCGACATAACCTGTTCTTGCCTCCGCAAGACGGGTATGCGTTTTTTGTATTTCCTCCACGTTAAAAAAAGGGCAATGCGGTCTGTTCACCCGATTGCCTAAATAATAAGAGGATCCATGTGTCGGATGGGTATGGATCATCTTATTATTCAAAAGCCGATCCCGGTTGTCAAGAGCACCTTTGGCAGTCGTTACAAGGTTGTCAGTGCCTTCTAATAAGCTGCCAACTAATCCATCCTATGAATACAGTGTATCCCTTTGGATTGCGGAGGTCAGATGCCAGTCGCTCTGTGTAATAACTGATATTCAGGTAATATCTGGTTGGATTAGAAGCCAACCCCAAGTAATTTGGAAATAGGGCTAAGAAGAAGAAGAATTATTTAGAAATAAGAACAGCCGTGGCACCTCATGTCCGGGCGGTTGCCTTTATTTCAGTACCACCAGGGCCAACCAAAGACCAAACCCCTGTACAGACAACAGGTTGTTAACTTATTTATTACCTGAACGGCGGTAGTGGAAACAAAGCGAGGAAAACGTATAGAGGTTTTATTTCTTAGAAATAATAAAAGTATTAAAACATGTAAGTAGAATTTAGATATGCAGTACTCAGCTCATTTACATTCTACTTACATGTTTTATATAGATTATATATCAACTTGATTATTATACAAATTGAGCTATAAATAATAATGAAAATTAAGGAACTATTCCTGGAAACTCATTTATTGCTTATTCAAAGAGCAGAAGTTTTTTGAAGATTTCTATATTTTCTTATAGTTCATTGCATAGTGTTGGTATTAACTACCAGAAATCGAGGTAAACAAACAAGAAATGCGTTTACCGAAGTAATTGAAAACTTTCGGTATATTTAGCAATTATTTTTTGACATTTTAAGCGTCTTATTGGTTTGATTTCAAAATTCTTATAACATGTTTTGTTTTTTGTTCAATAGGTAGAATTTTGCATACTGAGACAATTTATTCAATTTTTTTTTATATTTGTCTTTATAATTGTCACCAACAATAAATTTTAATAATTTTACTTGAAGTGCTTTAACTATATGTATACCATATGTTTTAAATGTATTACCATACTATCTATAGAAGGCCTTTGCCTAGCATTAGAAGATATATAAATATAGTATAGTGCTTTACGAGTTGGATTAGGTCATTACGAGCTGATCACTCAATTGTCTAAATGTTAAGAGAATTCCTGCGTCAGATAAACATTTAAAACGTTGATCCAAACTACTTGTTTATGCCACCCAGCGCTTAGTGGGGACGTCGTCATCGTCACCTGGTTGCATAGACGATATTTCTTGAAACATTGTAGATTGACTACATTCAAAATCCAGGAAACATGGTTATCTATGGTGTTCTTAGTTACTAAGTAATTATATAGACCGGCGAAGAAGAACGAAGAGGGTGAGTAAGCTCATGGAGATGTTAGTTAAAAAGTTTCGAACCGAGGACTGATCAAATATTTTTCGGGTAATGTGTGTAAAGTTAACGTAATTAATTGTGTGTGTTTTTACTGTGTGTGTGCACACTAATGTAACGGTTAACACTTAATGTCTCCTTAATATCTACTTATTTGCTACCGTCTTCTTTATACGTCATCTCTGATTTAGAAAGTTTAATAAAAATTTAAATATGACCGTCCTTAAGGTTTACCATAGACGTTCATAAAATCACTACAGTCAATTCTTAATAATAGTCAGTATACCATGGAATACAAATAATAATAATATGTATCATATAACAGTAAATTAATTTCAGTCTAAAAAAATAATATACTTACCTAAAATGTCAATTTGAGGTAGCCAATTTGCTGCATAAAGATTATTTTCATTGACCAGCAATGTTTTATTATGGTATTTCCAAATAAACCTTTGAGGTAGTTTTCTGATAGCTCCCAATATTGCTTCGAATTTATCACTAGGCAAGGACGAACTTTTAATAACTGTTCCAAAACTTATGTATATTACCCCATGCTTCGCTCCCTCGACAAACTTCTGTAGATCCTGTCAACAAGCAGATTACATGACATACAAAAAGATGCTACTTTTATGATTATTTTTTAAAAGTTTGTGCTGAGTTTTAGATTATTGTCAGAGCCATATTATTCATCTTGTGCTTGTGGTTTCAACATTGTATATTTCAACTTACATTTAATGGTAAGATAGTGTTTAGATAGAAAATATCTTGATTTATTGCCTTTTAGTTATAATTAAAAAAATAATTACACTAATTTGCTTTGAAAAACTACAATCATATTTCCCGTGTTAGATATTGATTTGTAAAAACCACTTTATGTCTTGAACGCAGGATTGAATTTGAAAATCCAAAAATTGAAATAAAATTAGAGACCGTTTTGATTGGTACTTTTGATCGAGACTGTGTATCTAGGTGTTTTTGTGTATGAATGGTACACATAGAATTTAAAAAAGAAAAAAAAAAAAAAAATTATAAAGAATAAAAAAAAATAGATAAGCCAAAAGAAGCTTAAGAAAGGACATTAGAAATATCAATACCAGCATAATCAAATCCGTTTAATTAACCAACATAACTCTTAAAAACGCCAAACAGGATATTACAAAAAAAAACGTGGATTTACTTGGACTAAAGGGCGTAAATGGTGTTAAATATTTTAATTTCGATAAAATCATAAAAAAGCATCTAAATTCTAAATAAGCGTGAATGGGTTTATTTAGAATTTAGATGCTTTTTGCGACCGTAATCAAAATTGTGATCCAATTGTTATTTCCCGTGATATTTTAGATACAGTTCTATTTATAAAACCAAATGAAATTAATGTAGTTTTGGCGAAGACGGTATCACCGCCGAAAGTGTAAGACTAGACAAAATTGCAATTATTCCCTACTTAACACACTTTTTTTAACATAATTTTTTAAACCTGCCAGATACCTAATAACATGTGCCATTCAAACATAATACTAATATTAATAGATAAACAAATCCAACATCGCAAATCACTGACCAATCACGTACAAGACCAGAATGGCCAATAAGACGGTGGAACAAGGACTTAGAAAAGTATGGTCAAATATCGCCCCGGACCAAATTTCCTGGAAACTTAAAGGGAATTCATTTGCCCAGCAGGGACACAGTATAGGCTATTAAAAAAAATAACAACTCCCTAATCCATTTAATTTCGTAAAATATCGTTTATAATATATAAACGTCACTAGAATGTTACAAATGAAATTATTGTCGAGGACTCTAAAACATGCTTTCGTTTGATATGAATTAAAAAAAGTTTTTTTTTTCATGTATCTATTCTCTTACTAATGGTCAAATAATTATTTTACGTAATCTGTGCCTAAATGAGCTCTTCTTCTAAAATGCCATTTGTTTATAATATTAAACTATGCCGTTTAAGGATGTTACAGAGAAAATGGCCAATTTTCATTCAGTTATATCAGAAGTTGAATGATTTAAACAGAATTGCATTAATTTATAAATGATAAAATATCAAAAAGGAAAAATATTATCTAAAGAAAGTAAAAATTTTATTGTTTCATTATGTTGTTTTTATAGTTGCCTTCTATATCTGCTATTGTGCTATATACTTACTCCTATTAATGGCTTGGACTTCTGCACATGGTAACCGGCGATTTCAATTACGTTAGATGGAAGCAATCTAGATCCTGTGAGGATGAAGTTCTGATATACGAGCAAAAATTTTATTTGCCGGGCTAAATCTTCCAAAGGCGGGATGTCATCGAAATACTTAGCGAGAGTATTTTGATCGTTCCTCTGCGACACAAAATAGTATAATGTTTTGAAGAAAGTATTAAATACGACTGTTTCCAGCCTTTGTACGAGTGTTGGTTTAGTACCGCCTTGGAGAAAATGGAATGGTACGTAAGACGGATTGTATGGAATGCCTAAGCGACTGCAGTGATATGGTATTAAAACGTGTGATGTGATTCCCACAACTGGCGAATTTAATTTATATGCCAAACCTAAAGCACAGTCACTATTGAACTGTTCAATTACAGTGACATCGAATTTCTGTTTCAGTCTCATTATGCTCTGCACTTCCTTATTTGTTAACATTTCTTCGCAGATTTCTTTTCCTGATAGCGAAAGCTCTATCCCCGCTTCAAAGATTCTCATATACGATCTATATAAAGGTTTGTTGTACTCCAACTCACTTATACTTCCTGATAAGCTTATGTCGTAGTAATTTTTCGGCGGATCTTCTTCGGAAAAGTGGGATATAACTGTGACGTTATGACCTCGTCTTGCAAGCTCCCGGAGATAAACTCTATGTATGATAAAATGACTTTTGCCATGATACGGAAAGATGCCTAATATATTTAACGAACTAGTGTAGTTTAACATTAATGTTAGTATTAAAAATATATCTAGCTTCATGGTCACCGGTGACGTCGCTCGTTTGCTAGCGCGAGTAATTTATACTGATTAAAGTTACTGTATGACGGGTTTTTTCTTGTATTGTAAAGATGTATTTACTTGCGCAATATTTTTAAGTACGACATACAGATGGCATATTTAATGTTTTATGTATTTGTCAATGTATTTTTAGGTGTGGCTAGCAAGTCCATGGGGATCAATAGGTCTAAAATATTCTTTAAATACATATGTATTTTGTAATTAAACATTTAAATAGATATACGGATTAATTTTTGTCATCTGTTCATTTCTACTGTTGTGTCCTTATATTTTTTTATTTCACTATTATATCATATATTTTTTATAATAAATTCTAATCACTCTTTGATATTATTATAATGTTTTTGAAAGTAGGAATCATTAATTATTAGACTATAAAATTATTAATACTTCAAGCAATAAAAGTACGGTTACATATATCACTAGCGGAACTTGCAGATACTGTACTGTCCGAACTTTGATAACCGATACCAGCTCCACCTACCAGGCTTAACTGTAAATCAAATCTATCTTGAGCCCCGCCCGAACACAAACATAAAAATTCATTAAAATCGGCCCAGCCGTTAAGGAGGAATTCGGCGACATGCGCACGCATAGAAGAATTATATATATACAAAAGGTTTACAAGAAATATGTCCATTTCCAGTTGCATTTTGTTAAAAAGTTATATAAAGGCAGCAAAAATATTCGTAATAATTTTTGAAGCCCATATGCTTCTTATTGAAGAAGTCATAAAAAGTTAAACTTTCTCTTGTTCCTGCTACTTTCCTAGAAACTTTCTTTTCTTCCCGCTACTTTCCTTGAAAGTAGTATAAAACTTATAAAAACCCCTCACCCCCTTTAGTTTCTGGTTACTTATTTTTCTGAAGGTTTACAATATATAGAGTAAGTAATAAAAGTTTTACGTGGTAAGGAACTAAGTTAAGTTAAACGTAAAAGATTTTTGAAGTTTATGCTTTTTCGTAACATAAAATAATATTTTGTAATATACATTTGCCAAACAATGTTTGAATACTTACATAAGGCAACATTCTTGAACTTGCTACATGATATCCCCCGACTTCTATTATGTTTGGCGGAAAATTTTTGGTACCAGAATACATGAAGTTAGTATAGACCAACAGAAATTTGACGTCTCGAGCCAATTCCTCTAATGGCGGTATATCGTCAAAATACTCAGCCAATGTATTTTGATCTAGGCGTTGACTAAAAAATTTGTAAACTGCATTGAAGTATATGTCAAAAATAATCCTCTCCAACCTCTGATGTAGTGTGGGTTTTGTTCCGCCATTTAAAAAAATATGTGATACGTATGATGGGTTTGCAGGAACACCGAATCTGCTGAAGTGCCAGGGCATCAATGCATGTGAGGTTAGACCTACCACAGGAGCCTTCAACACATGAGCCAATCCTAATGCACAGTCGCTATTGAATTGCTCGACAACAATAACATCAAACCTTCTTCTTCTTGCTTCTGCATTCCATAATCGTTGCACGTTTTCGTTGGCCAGTAAATCTCTGCAGTTATCAACTCCTACTTTAAGTATAAACATAGCCATTTTTACATTATTCCAGTAGGATTTTTCTGTGGGAAAAATATCTTCGAAAATAGTTACTTTGTCTGCCAGACTTATGTCGTAGTAATTTTTAATCTTCTGTTTTTGAGGAAAATATGATATCACAGTTAAATCATGTCCTCTTTGAGCTAGCCCTTTCAAATATTTATCGAACACATTAAAATGACTATGGCCTTGAAATGGGAATACTCCCAATATATTCAACATATTTACTTGCTTTAAACACGCTACGAAAAAACACAAAGTTAGGACAACTTTTGTGGTTACCATTATTTTAGATAATTTGATGCAATTACAATACAATAAACGTCTAGCGTTGAATACAGCTAAGTCACATATTGTATTTAGTCGTAAACAAGATAAACTATAGCAGGTATAATGCATATCTATATCTATTATTTTTATAATGGATTTTTTTCAAGTATCAACATAAAAAATTATTACATCAGATCCATGATATCTCATACTGTTTTTATTTGCCTTCAAAAAGTGAGGAAATTTTCAATTGGATTCAAGTCAAATATTTATGAATCGATTTTGATCTCGTAATATTTTCATCCAATTCGGTGTAGTAGTTTGTTGTTTAAATAAAAAGAAAACTGAAAAAATCTACTTTAAAGGCGTTTAATTTTGGTTTTTCATTTTATAGTAAAACAATATTTGTAATAAATTGCTATGATTAAGTGCTACTGCACAATAGTGCTACATTACAGTTTATCAACTTATTAACAATCATCATCATTTTTATCTCAGCTGCTTGCAAGAACAAAATTGTATATCTTTTCCTAAACAAATAACTACGATCTTCACCTAATGAGAAGATTACAATTCCTCAACATGTAAGTTCATATATACACTGTACGCACACATATTATATAATAAACATGCATGAAAGCTATTTATTTCCGTGGTTTATTGCACCTACAACAATCTCTCATCACGTTCCAGGTTGACTAGCAGAGTATGCCAAAAGACATTAAGTCAGCCTTTTGTAACCTCTTAATTAAGATTTAGCAATAAAGCAGAAATAAATAAGTTTCTTTGACACGGCTTTAGTTACAAAAATCAGGTTTTTGCCTGTGTAGCCCGCCACTGTACACACAGACCCCGCATAAAAAAAATTATACGGGGCCTTAAGACCTTTTCCGATCCTTTCCTTTCAAAATTCTAAATATATCCCTACCTCTTCCTACTCACTAATCCCTCAAGACTTGCAACGTATCTACAACTGACGAGTGGTTGACCGTGGGTGAGGGCCTCACTTAACTTAAGGTGAACTATCTGCTTCTTTGCCTACCTTTTCACCTTTTTTATTATAATTGCTATGGGTACCTTTTGTTTCTAATACGAGTAAAATAGTGGTCTAGTTTTTATCACATTTTTTTACCAAATATTAATTAGTTATCTACCTGCTAGGGAAATTAGCCAAGCATATTCTTTTCATTTTATCCATGAAAATACTGCCAGCAACAAATGGGATTCCGGTATTTTCAGTTTGATACGACTTAGTGAGCTTTAGCAATAGAGCTTATTCTATCTTTATGGTCGGCAACGCTTATACAGTTCTCCAGATTTAGGCGGCGATGATTGCTTGCCGTCAGATAGACTACATACGTTTGGTCTCCTCACTGTACTTAAAAGAAGTCGATTCTGGAAGAAGTCGAAGAAATTCTTTGTCAAAATCGTTTTTTTGCCATCCCTATTTTAAGTTAAGCGGAAACCTTGTCCAATAAAAGCTATTAAATAAAAATGTTCTTGTTACTGACGAGCAAAATATTGATACAAACGTAATAAGTTTTTTTTTTAAAATATATAATGGAAAATAAGTTATGCAAATTTGAACATTGAAATGTTAATACATTTTGAAGTCCTTGAAGTTAGAAATTGAATGATAATTTATTTTTTCACTTGTATGTTTTATTTCTTATATTGTCTGTTAAATGTAGAGATATAATTGTATACCATTCCAGTTGATTTAGCTTTCTGGTAATGTGGAAATACAGTTGGAGAATGTGGGGGTCATGTGGTCAATTCTGATTTTGAGATCTCATATAATGAGTATATTACTTAATTATCAAGTAACAATGTTACCTTGCTCCATATCACCCTATATATGTTCAAGTCTTAAGAAGTTGAAATAATTATGAAATAATGAAAGCCGTTTTATTCTAGAAATAATGAATTTAACATTTTAACATCAAGTGTGTCATATGGTAACCCCAGAGTAATCTTTCATCTGTAGTTTTACTCTTACC